>JAUZNJ010040991.1:0-10172 GCA_034780135.1 Jordanella pulchra | reverse complement strand
TCTTTTCTCCTTTTTTTCTGTTCTATCTTTCCTGTTCTACTTTCATTGCGGTGTCCATATAATATTTAAATCACCCTCTATAATTATAATAAAGCAGTTTGTATGCATGAAACAAGCGGAACACTATGGCGATAGCCCTACTGCTGCACTTGTGAAAGTAAAATCTGCTGGGCTGTGTTTGGAACCGAGACAATTATTCTTATTGCCACATCGTCAGACAGGACACTGTTAAAAAAAAAAAAAAAAAAAAAATAGTTTTGGCATTACTACTAAAACTGATAGGGGCAGGTGCAGGACTCAATCTGGTGATCTGGTACACTGTTACTGTACTATTTAGATATGCTCTATCCAGAACTCCTCAAGTGGAAAAGATTTAGGTTGACCTGGTTTAATTCTCTTTAAAAAACACATTTAAGTAACCTTTTGCTATCTGATTATTAATTGATTCATCGTAAAAATAATCAACAGAAAAATAATCCTTTTTTGCAGCCCTAAATCATATACTAATCTCTATGTGTAAGGAACATTAGCCTAGGGTGCCTTTGGATATTTGGGCTTGTGTTGCCTCTTGCCCTGTCTGGGACAGCCCAGACCTGCTATTGAGGACATTTCTCTTCTGAAGAGGATGTGAAGCCTTTATACATGAGAATGCTAATGCATACACACCGTGGGAATTTGGTTCCAGGTGTTCACAGATACTAATACTAAATACTAAGCTGCAGCTACAGATTTATACCATCCTTAATAATATGGTACAATCACCATAGATTTTAACTTCTGCACACATGGATATCTAAGGGATACCCGCTGCTCTTAAAGCTTGGTTTGATATTTACCTTGGTTGTCTGTTGTCTTTTTGCTGTTATGTTCTCTCTTTTCTTTCTGTTTTATATGCAGGTGCAGAAGCAGACTCCTAAGAGTAACTGTATATCTTCTGTATTGTCTAATTTTGCTGTTTTGTTTTGGGGATTTTTCTCTTTTCATGCTCTCTTTCCTGTCACCATCTCTTTCTCTCCCCTTAGTTCTTGTCTCCTCTTTCTTTCTCACCTACCCTTCCGTCTCTTTGTCCAGTGTATACGATTTTACTACCTAAATAATTTTCAATAAAGTTTTATATAAAAGTGGAACCCTATGAAAGATTCATAATGATCTGCTTGTGAAAGCAGAACTTTTGTGCCACCATCTATTCCCAGAGCCATACTTCCAGAACGGGACACAAAAGGAACATCAGCATGATACTGCAAGTGAACTGTATTGACTGTATGAGCTGCCTGTCGTTTTTATTGTCGCCAAAATGTAGTAGGACCTCTTTCACATAGCAGCTGCGATACCAGAAATGTTAGGTGAAAATAAGATACTTTGATCTCTGCCATCCAGTTGTGGCCATGGCGAGGTTTGGAGCCTTGACATGAAGCCAGCATGCCCACTCCTCCTTCAAACTCTCTGATCAAGCCACGCAGATATGCACAGTAATACCTCATGAATAAGTCATCACTTTTACAACAAGTCTCCATAACATTTCCAGGACCCACCATTATAATACTATCTCTGCATTAAGCACAGTAACTCACAGTAGAAATTTGCTGTATGGCCAAAACATGACCTTCCACAGACCATACAGAGGGCAGAGAAGCTCTTTTTTGTCATTAACCAAACTACTAGTTTGTTTTTATCAATGACTCTTACAATAGTAATAATAAGATAGTCCTTGATGACTGAAACTTGCATAAACCCTTATGGAGTTCATATTTATTAACAAGATATATGCTCAAATATAAACAGCTAATGCTTTTGGTTCACATTATTGTTTTTATGACTTATCGGATTAGATCAATTATTCTATACCTGTTTAATCCATAAGATCTCATGCATCCCTTTTAAGGGAAACTAAATTAATGTTTAAGCATCCCTGTGGGGTCATGTTTATAATAGCTGCATTGGAATAAAGTGAAGTGAAGTCTTTTGGTTTCATATTGGAAAAATAAGCTTAAAACGCAATTTTTATGCTAAAAAGGATAAATAAAAGAAACTTTCATTTTTCCCTTTAAGGCCAACATTATAGCAATTTTTAGTTTACAGTTATTAGCTTCCCTTGATTAGCTTCCCTTGACAGATGCTTTTTTTCAATTAAAAGGTGACTTGACAAGTGGTTTTGTTCCTGATCTTTACTGTATTATTTTAGGCCACAAAGGTCTGGGTCGTGTGATAAAACGTGCTGTCACTGGTCAACTGTGGGTGGTGTCAGTTTAAAGTATATAATCTGTCAACACACACGCTGCGCACACATCTCACAACACACAGGCCCTACCTTCCTGTATTCATTTTAACGTCCAAGGCCAGGGGATGATTGTGTAACTGTAAGGTTTGAATGTGTTTCTACGTATGGGTTTAGGTGGACTTAAAACCTGCCTTCAGGCATCATCAGTGTGTGCTTTGTAGTGCTTTTGTTTGTTTTCTTTTCTTTGCTGTGTATTGTATGTTGGCACAAGGCAAGTGTATTAGCAAGTCGAAGAAACACCTGCGTCCCAGTGTTTATGTGTAAGTGTGCACATAGTTGTAGGAGAAAGGTATGCATGTTGAACGGGGGCTCTCATCAATGCACTAACACTGGTTGTTCTGAGATGATCCAGTAATTCTTTCTAGCTTCCCTGTAATTTGTCTTCCTGTTAACGTATTCTAGTGGAAAAGCATCAAAATACATCTAGCTGTTTAAAGAACTATATGTAGATTATTCAGTTCATACCATATTGCATAGAGGTTTTAAATTTCAAGAAACCTTAGAGAACCTGTAGAAAATTGATAAATCTAGTTCTATGATGTATATTTTAGACCAGCTGGTGTCCAAAGTTTTTTTTTGTGTGTGTGTTTTTAAAATGACCAAAAAGGGTTACTGGGGTACTGGTGCCTATCTCCAGCAGTCATTGGGCGAGAGGAAGGATACGACCTAGGAAAGTAGCTGAGCTTTGTCAGGGCTACAAAGTGACACGCATGATGAACAACATGCACACAATAATACCTAAAGGCAATTTTGAGAACCAATAATAATGGTTGTGTATTTGGACTAGGAATTCAAAGGACCCAGATAAAACCCATCTATGCATGCAAGAAAAAATGTATTCTCCAGAAAAACCCCAGGCTGGGATCCATAACCATGGTCCACCAGTTGGTAGCTCACGGGTATTGTATTAGGTATGGTTATTTTTATGACTAGAAAAATATGCTAAATTAAATGCTAATTTTTCACTTGTATTCTAGAGCAACCATTCAACCATTTTTTCGTGAAATACGTGTTTCAATTGAAGTGGATGAGGAACTATGGAGACTGAACAACCAAAAAAGAATGTAGGAAACATTGAGAGAGTGACTGACTTTCTCAGAGAGCACTCTTTGGAACACCTGCTCCCTCTGTCTACAGAAGGGCGTGATCTGTGTGGCCTCTGTTACAACACGAAACCCTCAGTAACAGAGAGGAATGATTGATATGAACATGAAGGCATTGTTAGGGGTCAGCATCAAAAGATGCAGGCTGCATTTTGATTCCTCTTCTTTTTTTTTTTATACAATCATACACTGCTCGACTGAAAACAGGAGCTATTTGGGTAGTATTCATTTTGAGTAGTATCAATGTTGCAGATAAAAAATCTGCAAATAGAAAATCCTGAAAGCTACTTTACATGCACTTCCCTTGAACTCACTTGAAATCAAACATTACATTGGTTACAAAAATCTAATTAATTTAATCTAAAAGAGTTTAAATATGCAAACATTCTTCATTTTCTGCTCAAAATCACTTTGTGTTAACTATTTCTGTAAAGAAAAATAACGTGTTGCATAAACACTGTAGACTGATAAATGTAATCATTCAACCAAATCGTACTTTGGTCAGCTCTAAATATGTCTTTGTCAGTGTCTGTTTTCTACTTTTTTATCATTTTTATTCTGACCTGAATCGGTTAATGTTGGAATATATCATCATTTTCAAATGTATTTTTTATTACAGATATTTGTAAAATTGAATGGATTTTAATGAAAAATTAAGATGTATAGGTAAAACATAGACTAAAAAAATATTGTTGAATGTAAACAAAATACAGTTTCTAGCTATATACTTAAAATTACTACAAATAAAAGTGTACCAGATCAGGTAAACATATTACTGTTTTTAAGGACGTTAGTTCACTTAAACCTCAAACATTCAGTTTGCTTTCTTCCAGTTTATTCAAGCCAGGATGTACTCCACTGTGAGATCAAAAGAACCTTATGGGGCCTTTATTAAAAAAAAATGTAGCAGCTCACAGGTCTGCTTAGCACTTTTGTTCTCAAAATATTTTTGCTTTAGAAATTCCAATGTAAGAAAAATAGTCAACAAGTAGAGGACATTCACATCCTCCAAACCCATTTTCTCTAAGAGCGGACTGCAAGCTACTAAAATGACTCCCCAAAAGTACAGCTCTATTACAAGATCTTGCTCCTGTTGTTGCAAGCGTGCATAATTGTATTCCCCATGATTTATGAAACTGTGTACATGTTTTTGTGAGTCTGTCCTTCATAATTCCATTTTTTCTGTAGAAATGACGCACAGCTGCACACTACTCATGGACCATACAAGTCCCTGCCTGCAAATAAATATACAGAGTTGCAAAAATACCCAAAAGGCCCCCATCATGTGTCCAAAAAACCATTGTGAACACATTAAGCAAAAAAAAAGAGATTCGGTGAAAATGAAATACAGGTGGTCAGAGTGGAAGAAAAGAATAGAATTGTATTCTGCTGTCTATTCATTGTCTGCTATTGGAAATAATTTTTAAACAACTGAGCGGCTGAAGGTGGAAATTACAGTCATCTAAATAAGCAAATATATACATAAAACTAGATATATAATAAAAACTCAGTTGTGTTCTTTGTCTTATTCATCAGTTCGTCTTCTGGATACCTTTTAACCCTTCTTGTTTAGTTCTCCACAGCAGGCACCATGTGGAAGTAAACTGCCCACCCCATGATAAAGCTAGTCCATGTTAGAGGTTAATATTAATTCACAGTGGAAATTTAGTTTTTTCTTCCACGCTAGAAAAGATTCTTAGTCATTCAGGGCATGGTAACTTTATTACAGTCAAACTTTATAAAGTTTATTATTTTACGTGTATTACTAAATTAAAAGTATTAGGCTTTAAGTTTAGATAAATAATCCCTAAAAATTCTCCAAAGGCCTATTGCTTAGACAGCGTTAATGTGTGTAATTGAGCCTGCTTTATCTGCAAGCTAATTTTGGAATTGAATCTGTTATTACTGTCCACGAAACACTATGGTTCTCATATCTTTGGCAGTTTCAGAAATGTCATATTATTTGAACCAGGTAGTCAGTAGTGCAGTGGCATCAGCATTCATTTTTGTTTTGGTTTTCTTTTACACCTTCCACTTGCAGTGAAATACAGTCATGTCATCTGCATTAATGTTTTAGATGAGAGGGAAATATTTTGGACAAGATGGACAAGAAGCCAAGTCCATGGAACTGCTGAACTGCTTTGTCACATGGTGTGGAAAGAAATCATTAGATCCTGAATGGGAACAAAACAAGGGAGATTATTGTAGATTTCAGAATAAACTGGAATGCTATTACGGTCATGGGAGAAGAAACAAGCATTTTTGAAACATGGTAATAAAGCAGTTGAAAAAGAAAATAATGAAAAAGTTTAACCAAGGATTGCCACCTGGCTGGGCTCCATCATTCGGTCTGCCTTGAATTCTAATGTGTTTTACAGTGTGCTTTCAGAAGAAACGTGAGGCCATCTGAAAACAAAGCTTTAAGTTGAACAAAACCTGTCCCTGGAAAATTGAGAGATTTCAATCAAAAATGATAGATTTTCTACCTTTAGTGTAGGCTGCATATATATTTTCTCAAATACATTTGGAAAAATATAGGTAATCTAGCATGTGTGACCTACAAAAAAGTGGACATAGAGATTGAAAGTGTACATACCCTTCTATTAAAGACAAGAAGGAAAAAATCAGCTGCCAGTAAAATAAGATGCAATTGAAAAAAGTACAAATAATTAGTTTTTTAAAAATATTTTTCTTTAAACAATATTTTATTCCACTAAATTATCATTTAGTAAATTCTTGTTTATTATTTGTTCATTTTTGTGTTGTTTGAATTAGGACTTTGAATTGAACATTTTCTTTGACTGAAGGGTTTATAAACACAAGTGTAGATTTTGCATAGGAAAGCTTGATCACAATTTCTGTGTCTAGTATTTTGTAAAATTAGACCTTAAGAGGATTTAAGAATTTAACAATTGTTGAATTCTG
Organism: Jordanella pulchra; assembly: GCA_034780135.1. Lineage (NCBI taxonomy): Eukaryota > Metazoa > Chordata > Actinopteri > Cyprinodontiformes > Cyprinodontidae > Jordanella > Jordanella pulchra. The sequence goes on along the minus strand of JAUZNJ010040991.1, from coordinate 3,866 downwards.
CACATCCGTATTGTAGCTGGTGCTAAGAACTTATAAACTTTTGCAGCTTTTGTAAGGGAAAATCAATGTTACTGGTTACTTTCTTACAAACTTTCTATATTAAAACAAGTTTAAAATAAATCATAAAAGCAAAACATTGATTTAACATAAACTCTAACATCCAAATACTATAAAATGTGTGATAATGTGTAAAAGTGTACTTTTTGTACACTTGTGAAAATTGTGAGCAACTCCTAAGCCTTTCAGATATAGAAGGAAACGCTTGGACCTTAAACACAATCTGCTTAGATTTACAGTGCTTAAAAGAAAAAGAAAAAACCCATCTCTTATAAGCTGACTATGCATTGATTCTGTAGCATGGAGGAGTAAATTACAACCAGCCACTTGAAGTAATGACACTCATTTGAGTTTTCAGCTCCAGGCAGATCCCTGGATTTGACTCTGAATAAGCTGACCTAAATATGACAGAAAGACGTGTTTCTATGCTTGTCAAAACTTTATTTCTTTTATACTCTGTGGGTGGTGAGCCTCTCACATGTGATGAACTAATTTACAGTAGGTAAGAAGATGAAGATGAAGTGCGTCAGCAGTGATGATGCAGATGAATTCTATTGGATGGTGGAGTCCAGGCTAACATCTAAGATGAAAACTGCAGCAGAGCTTTACAGCATTGTTATTTTTTGATTGAAAAGATATTGATGACCTTTCCAGCTCTACAAAGTATTGATTGGATCTTGAAACCAATTTTAGCCCAGATTGGAGACTAACAGTGCCCTTGTAATGTAATATGGAATGCATGTCCCTCATTTGTCATGCTAACCAGACTTATGAGTTAAATATAGAGTCTTCCGGTTTAGCAGAGCAGGGTTTTAAGGGCTATTTTTAGAATTGGGGGCAGTACATGCAAGCTTTCTTTTGTCAAAACAGATACTGACTTTTCAGAAAATCTAAACAGTTTGTACTGTAATAAACTAAGAACAATATATGAACAGTTCATTAATCTAGAAAAAGGTTAAATGGTTGAATGCAATAGGAAATTAGATTTGAGGTCTTTTATAAAAAGATGCACCTTTGTAAAAAGTCTACATAATGTTGCCATCTCTTATCAGTAACTAACCCTGTTATCAAGTGGGTGTGTGAAACGTTATAGCCCCCCAAAAACTGCATTCAATCTGTCTTTGGCAAGTTCAGCATTCTACACATTGATTTTGCAATTATGACTGCAATTTCATATGTTCCCCAGCTGTACCTCCACCTGTTTAAAGACTGTTAAAGCCATTAACAGTCTTTAAAAGGAATAGAAGTTCGCTGATAGACTCCTATTCCAATACTTCATTAAAAGCACTGCAAGTATACTTAAAATTGTGTAGCCTTTAAGTGCAGCAGAATTGCACACTTCACATATTACATGTTACATTTGACAGATTGTTGTACTCTGTTTTCATATGACTTGTTGATAATTGAGCATAAGGTAGAGATTGCTGTGATTCCAGAGCTTCTACAGGTGTTACAGTCTGACTCTGTGAGAAGTATTTCAACAGTAATTAGTACATTTAAAAAGGATGCTTTAACTTTAACAGTTTTATCAATTCTATGTAGAATAAGGGTTGGCTAGCTAATATTTTATTTAAGCATTTAAAATAAGTTGATAATCGATTATGCCATGGTGACTGAACTTTATAAGACCAAAGCCCTTCAACTATAAAAATTCAAACTTAAATCTTGTAAGTGGAAAAAAAAAACTGTCTTAACTGACAAAGATGTATTGAAAAATAGTCTTCCTTGTTTTGTTATTTTGAAAAGGTGACACCTGTTGAATTTTATCATGAAGTACAGATAATGAGAAAACCAAGGCCGAAAATCGAAACACCCATCAAAGACCATGACTTCAGTATTTGAGGAGCTGATTCTCATCCTGGCAGCTTCACATTAAGCAGTGAAGCGCTCCAGTGCATGTCTTGGCAGGAAGGAGCCAGCAGAATCATTTCATAAAAAAGCAGGGACAAAATTCACTTATGTTTTGAGCAGGACTGGTGACAGTTGAGAGCCCTGTTGGAGTCCAAAATGCACTGGGAACAGGTCCGACTTAATGCCGGCAATGTGTACCAAACTTCTGCTCCTCCTGTACAGAGACCGGGTGCCCCTGATGTGATCCCTTATATTTGGAGAACAATCCTGTACTACAATCCGGTACTTGTCCCCTTCAGGTTTAAGGAGAGTTGCTTCCTCAAGTGGAGGACATCAAGTATCTAAGGGTCCTTTTCATAAGTAAGGGAAGAATGGTGCAGGAGATCGATAGCTGGATTAGTGTGGCTGCTGCTGTAATGCAGATGCTGCACCGCAGCTAAGCGATGGCCTATAGTCCTAACCTCAGTTCAATTCAAGTCATTTTATTGTCCCTAATAGGAAACTTTTTTTCACAGGTAGGTCCTCAAAAGTAATACTATATTCACACCGAACCCGCAAAAAAAGAAGTGTCTTCATCTGTGATGCTTGTGCACATTAAGGTCTGACAAGTAAAGTGTGTATAGATGCATCTGATGCTTGTACTGTTCATGTGTTAAATGGTAGGTTAGCTTTCTCTTAGGCTATGTTTGCTTTGATAATTGGGTAAAAAGTAGTTTGAATATGTTTTTATGTGAGAAAGTACACCTAATAATATAAGCGAATATATTTTGCTCGTAGGTTTTGACATTTTACATTAATTTAGGCATTAATAACCTGTTTCGGTGGAGTGATCATAGCACTCATTTTGTTTTTTTGTACATGAAAAAAAATTCTTATTTCCTTTAATGTGAAACTAGTTGCATTTTACCATGATTATATATTGTTATTAATTTCTAATGGTTTTATGCTGACCACTCCGAATGAGTAGTGCTGTGTCTATCTCCCTGCCAGCTGTCTTTATTTTAGTTATTGATGGAGTGAGTCTTTGGTTTTGTGAGTTTTAAAAAGTAGTTGTGCTGCATTGCACCATCTAGTAAAGTCCTCCACCACTAGCCCATGAGTGTCCTCGCCGTGCTCCACTGCAGCAGACTCACCACAGATGTGTCATCTGCAAATTTCCAGATGTGCCTGCTGCCATGCAGGCACCTGCAGTTGTTGGTGTACAGGATATGCAGCAAAGATGACGGGACACAATCCTTGAGGAAGACTATTGGAGGAGAACCCATATTGTGACAAAAAGTGTCATTTGCTCTCGTCTCTTCAGAAATCTCAACTCCACCTTGTCAAATTAATATCAATTTTAAAGTCATTTAGCAGTCCCTCATTTAAAATTTGTAGCTGGATGGTGTTAAATGCAGATAAAAAGTCTAGAATTTGACCCCGAGCCCTTAAGATGGTTCATTAGGAGGTGACGTAAAGTGATGCAAGCATCTTCTACCCCCATCCCTGGTCTATAAGCAAAACTGAATGGGGTCTAGAAGGATCTGCACCTGATTTAAAAGAGCAGTTTCTCAAAGGAAAGTCAGTGCTACCGGTCTGAAGTCTTTTAGCTGTGTAGGGTACCTACATTTGGGCACTAAGACAATGATGGACTATTGGGGCTTCCAACCAGGTCCTTTTAGCCACTGAGAGCTGGCCTGTATCCTCATTCATTGGCCTATATTTGAGTTTATTGAAACAGATACACTGAGCTCCAGAATACCTTTTGTGGTTTATTAACAACACGACAAGCTATGACAGCGCAGCAGGGATGAATATAGCAAAGAATGGAACTGATGATTAATACAGTTGTGGTCAAAACTTTACATACACTTGTAAAAAACATAATGTCATGGCTGTCTGGAGTTTCCAATAAGTTCTACAAGTCTTATTTTTCTGTGATAGAGTGATCGGAACACATACTTGTTTGTCACAAAAAA
>JAUZNJ010040990.1:0-10173 GCA_034780135.1 Jordanella pulchra | reverse complement strand
TCATACCCCCTTTCGTGTCAGCCTTCTGTCAGGAAAAACAAGCCACTATTGCCGTAAAAAGCTAAAAAAAAAAAAAAAAACAGCTACACAGTGCAGCAAAAAGCAATGCAATGGGACAGCCAACATGTTGAAACAATTAAACCAGTATAAAAAAAAATACTGAAATTATTATGACGTGTTTATTGAAAGAAAAAAATCCAAACAAATTGTTAGCATCCACCAGAGAACATTCATCACAGAGCCTCTAAAGAGACATGGGGAGAGGACCTAAAGTGTGAATGTCTTACTTGTGCAAGAGGGATTTTTTCTTCCTCAGTTTCCTTTAATGGACTTTCTTTAATTGCATATGTTTTGCTAAGGGTCTGGTCCAGAGACATTAACTTGTAGCGTCTTCAGTCTGGTCTCATATGACCTTATTTCATTTACCTCTAGCAATCCAGAACACTTCTGTTATGTGGAGTCTTCCTCACTTTAAAACATTATATCTACAGCCTCCTTTAAGACCTCATTCCTCACAAGGAACATGTAAACAGGTATAATGTAATTCAGAAGACCAAGTGAAAAAAGGGTCAATGTTGGAAGAACACCTTAGAAGGTGCAGAATACTTGATTAGCCAAGGAATGAGGTTTATTTTCATGCTGAACACCAACTCCAAACATACAACCAGAGCTACCAGTGAGATGGTTTAGGTTAGAGGACTGATGCATAAGAATGAGTGAGACCTAATTATAAAATTATAATAAAAATTTATGTTCAAGGACAATCTCTATCCAAAGTGACTGAGCTAAACTGTTTTGAAAAGAAAAATGAAAATAAGGTAATTTGTTGTCAAGTACTATATAGTGCATATCACATGTTTCAGATCTTGACGTGATTTCAAAATTATTTGCTAGTCTGTCCAGCTCTTTGGACAAACTTTATGTTTGTTTAAACTGCAGTCTAAATAAACAGGATTTGGAACTTACAGTATGTGAAGGTCTTTGGGTTCTGAAGATCTCCTTGGGATTAAACTAATCTTCACTTTGCCTTTTTTGTGTATAACTGCTTGTTTAAACCAACTAGATTTTGTATGCAACATCTGAAATCTAAATAATGCTCATATGTTCAATGACAATGTAAATGTCATTTTCTGTGAGGTTATAGGCTTGAACTGCATTTTTTTCAAGTAGCTACTAGTAAACAGTTTTACTGGTGTTCCTAAATGCACTTCCTTATTTTGGTTTTCTTTGGTCTTACCGCTCAAATCATTTTCAACTGTTACAGCAAACAAGTTAAAAAGCTTATTGATTTGTTCACAAAAGAACTTTAGACTACTGATAATAGATTATTTGAGAGTCTTTATCATCCACAAGACTCCATTTAAGCTTTCTTCAGGTTGAGCATGTCCATCAGATGCACTCAGTGTTAAGCTCGAGGCAGCTCGTGGAGATGTCACTAAGTTCCCATACAATCACATTACAAGTTGAGAGTTCACTCTCTGGTTGCACCATGATTGGCTGAGACTTTCATCCTACCAGTGTCCTCTGTGAAACCATGCATGAGATATGTGCAGCCAGCAGAAACAGCTAAACTATAGCGAGCGTTTGACACACCTTTAAGAAGAAAAACAAGCTTCATGTGACATTGATTCATTATTTCAAAACTGTTTTCAGTGCTTTTAGTTTTTACATTCCAGCACTAAATCCCATAATCTCCTGTTTTGTATTCTTTACATTCGCCCAATCATTGGCATAATGAGCTACACTGGTACTACTGTTAAGGATTAAATTTACATCAGTCCAATTAGACACAGTACATCCATGCTGCAGCTTTATCTGATTGTCAGACCAATGAAAAGATCAAAACTGCTCACATTTAACACATGTAGTCTTGTCCTCTAAGATATCTCCTTGAACACCCTGAGTTGAAGCAGATAAATGCAAATATTCTTCTTGGAAAGAGGCTGAATCGCTTAGCAGTTTTTTTTGTTTTGTTTTGTTTTGTTTTTCTGTCACAAGGTTCGTTTTTCCAATTTGTGCCTATAATTAGGGTGTGCAGCACCCAGATATCCAGCGGATAATCTGGCCTTTGTGTCTTAGATAGGAAGTGGACCATGAAAGTAATTGGGGAGTGTAGCACAAATTGGATCCAAGTGTAATTATTATTTTTTTTTATCCCTTTGAGGCAATATTTGCTAAGCAATTAGAACAGCACTATTGCTGGCATTTTCTAAAAGCCTTATTACATACAAGCACCCATGTTAAATGGGTCCTCTGATCACCTCAAAAGGTAGAAATAATGATTGAGGTTTTGCTGTTCAATTACAACCGTGCTTTCTGTGGATGAGTAATAGATGAAAATAAAACGTTTATGATCAGTCTTAGAAATATATTAATCAGGATTCATAGCGGATGCTTTCCAAAACAACACCAACAAAGCTCTTCGAAAAGGAATTTGCCCCTCTTTCATGTAGGTTTGTTTTTGCTTTTCATCACATTTCATTGTTTCATATTTAAATGAAAAGATTTTAAATGATTCAAGATAACATCAGCAATAAAAAGTGTCATTTTCAAAAATAATTTTATTTATCAAAGGAGAGTAGCCATCCAAGCCTACATCCAAGCCTTTTATATGTATAAATAGTCAAATCCTCTTATTCAATTACCAAGGAATCTCTTCTTTGGAAGGCTTAGTTAAATTATAAGCTGCACTCACATATTATTAATTCCACATCAAGACATCTTTTAAATAGAACTGTTTTAACAACACAAAGTAGACTAACAGACCTTAATAAATTCAGTAGAAATCTAATAACAGTTAGACAATGTTGTGAAAAGTTTTCATTCATCTGCCTTTATGCCTTAGCTATGAGAAGTTTAACTATTTTTCAAAATGCTGGTGACATTGTTTGGCTGCATGGCTGGGTGGAATGTTTGACGAATTGTCTAGAATGCATTTTTGAGAACATATACTGCTTTTGGATGATAAGGTCTAACTTTAAGTCTCTAGTTTTATTCATCACAGGCATTTTTAATGAGTTGAGTTTAGGACTCTGTGCAGGCCAGTCATTCACACTAAACCATCTGATCCATGTCTTATTGAAGCTTGTTTGCCTTCTGATTTACAATCATGTTGGAAGGGTAAGGTGCCAACCTTAAGCTGTGCCTTTTGTACTTATTTGGGGTTATGGAATTATCCAAAAGGTCTCAGTATGCTAAAATATCTATAGTTCCCTTTCCTCAAAGTGAGGATTCCAACTACTGAAAATCAACCTCACATCATATTTTTTTCTGTTTTGTGCATAATTTTACACTTGGTGGAGTGCTGTCAGTACCTACATTTCCTTTGGAATATTAGGGAGAGAGGACCTATTATAACTGTACTTGTCCCAGCACCACACTCAGACACTGGACTTGTCTGAGCTCCTGAGAACAACCCATTCTTAAAACTGTGTAGAGACTGTCTCCAATTCTAGATGCATTGTTTTATAGCCATGTGGCCATAGAAGTGAATAAAACACCTGACCTTAATTATTTGGATAGGTGAGAAAATACTTTTAGAAATAAAACGTAAAAATCAAAGTAATTGATATCCATTAGTATGGAAAAGTTATCAAAATTACTCCAAGAGTACATCAAATTACATGAGCAGTAAAAATAGCTGGATTATATAAAAAAGCATCATATAATAGCAGTCAAGTGATGGTCTTCGACTGCTTTGTCTGGCTTGCACAATTAGCTGTTTAGTACATTATACTGTAGGTCTTCTAATCTGAAATTTGACTGCACTTAGATATTGCAGTATGACATGACCTGCGGCACATTAGTAAGTCCACCTAGAATTCCTTCAGAGCAACTTTGAAAATAAATCATTGTCATCCAAAATTAGGCAAGGACAAGGAAGTACATCATAATGGAGGAAGTCATTTTTTTTACAAGGGACCATCTTATCTTAATACCATCTTTTTCTATTTTGTTTTTCCTTTTTAATTATAAATATTTAAAAGCTGTGTTTTATATTCATTAAAAAAGTCTGTACTTTTAGAGTTTAATGTTAAACTCAAACATTTAATTGCAAAAAGGGGCACAAAGGGGCAAATATGCAACAAATATAAAGCATTGCACAACAAAATAATAATTTTTTGAAAAGCTACACATATGTTGTTTTTCCATAAGGTGACCTTTGTACAAAATAAACTTAAAGGAGGAACGTATTGTGAAATTTAGTGGGTGAAAGACTTAGAATCAACCTGCATCGTAAATAAAACTGCAATAAAACTACAAAAATGTTGCAATATAGGAATTAGAATGATTCCCTTTATGATACAGGTGCAGCAGCACCACATAAAATCATGTTATCTTTTTAAGGGAAATTACGTACAAATATTTCCATTCTAGTCTTCAAATTTTACAATTATGTATAAATTCTAATATTCCCTGACATGACACAGCACTGTTCCTACACAAAAAGCTTTACCATTAAAAGTAATGTAAGCAGCAAGTATTCAATAGTTTAGCCTGATTAATGACTCAAACAATTAATCAATTATTCTAATTAGTATAAATTACTCATTTTGAATGAGCAACTGACAAAGTGTTTCAGTACAACTAAAATTATATCAAGAGACATCTAAAAGGCAGTAGATAAATTGAATTCTCTCATCATACGCACACACCTAATGTCTCATTATGTCAGATTGACTTCATGTGACTACGCCTCCGATGTGACCCCTCTGCTGAAATGTCTGTCTTGTGTTTACTTGTGCTTTTTTTATGCTGAAGATTTTTTTACATCTCAAAGTCAATGATAAAGTGTGAAATATGCTTTTTCCCCTCTCCTTCCGTATTGTCTAACAACGAGATGGTCCACTAGTTAATAGATACACTAGCAACCCTAGTGTTCCCAGTGTACCTGCTAGTTTGTTTTTCTTTAGTTTCCCTGCTGAATTTCACTGAATTGCATTTTTCTTACATCCTAAATGAACATTAAAACAGCTCTTCAGAGGGAAGAGCACAGTAGGTGCACATAGGTTCATAGAGTTTTTAAAAAATGTGTTTCTATAATGTAAATGATTTTCTCCTTATAATGTGTGGTTTCTTTGCAATTTATGGAGGGGTACCATATCAATTACCTGCTGCAGTCTCATGCTGAACATGAAATGTGTCAACACTTAGAGATACTGCCCTGCACACACATAAAAGCTTGACTGTCTAAACAAAGTAAAACCCCTAACAGCATAAATTACTGGGTGGAAAAAGGTGAAGGTGGTGTACATGTAGCACGTCTTGTCTGTTGTCTGAGGCAGGAGATGAGGAAACAAAGGAGCTTGTGGAGGCTGAAGGATGCATGAGACAAAGTGAGAAGAGCAAAAAATGTGATTCAAAAACATGTGTGTATGAGAGGTGGTCAGCACAGAGAGAAAAAAATATACCTTCCAGCATTGTGTTTAAAGGGACTGAAAAATCCTAAATGGGAAGCAAAAACAGCTTAGAGTGCTGGGTATTCACAGAAGGGCTGACATCGCATAAGCATTTAAATTCTGCTACTATGGTGCCATATAATGGATGGATGATTTTTTAGGAAAACATCTACAAAAACTGATTATTGTTAAAAAAAAGGCAATTTTTTAAAACTTATATAGACTCATTAAACATTGTGAATTCTGTAGCATACGGATCCAGACTAATAGACCATTTAGGGGCTCAGGAACGCTTGGCAGGTGTTTTGAATTAATGAACCAATTAACGTCTTGACACTGAGATTTTTACCATATTCTAATTTTGTGAGAGATTGAATTTCAATTAATAGAAAAAAAGAAATATTAAAACATTTCACTATGTGTAATATATATATATATATATATGTATAAGTTTCGATCTGTGTAATAATTGGCAAAAAATATTGATAGTTTTTTTCTAACAATATCCTCTTTTGTTCAAGCCAGTTTAAAGGTTTTAGATCAAGGTGTGCAAAATGCTATTCTGGTTCTGTAGTGCAATTTTGGATGTTATCATATGTTCTAGATCACAGCTATGCCTCAGTCACACTTCTAATTACCTTGTGGTCTACTTATACACAGCTAACCCATCCTTCAGAGTCTGTAATGTTTCTTCATCTCCACCCTTCCTTATCACCTCATCTCTCTTTTTGCTATCAACATCATCATTTTTCCCTTTTTCCTAGTCTCATTCTTCATCTTTATCTATTCCTCTTTATTGCAAGCTCCATCTGGGGTGGGGGTCTGAAGTTTACTCAGGAAAAACCATATCCTGAAGACTGCACCCTTTTAGTCTCCCCTACCAAGCATTTACCAAAATGTTTCCCAAGATGACCCATCCTCCCATAGATCTGTTCAACCTTTGACCATTTCCTTCGATAAAGTGCTTATATCTTTGCGGCATCCTAGCAAGTTAATAATGGCGATAATGATAATAATAGTGTGTATTACTGTAATAAATACCACTTTTTGGTACCACTAAATATGAATATTATTAAATGCTTTAACTAGTACTTTTTGTATTACAAAAAAATATATAAATACAAGTTTGACTACCCACAACGTAGCGGAAATTCTGCATCTGCAGGACAAAAAAGCCATTCTTTTTGTTGCCCGGTGTGGTGCTAAGACACAAGACCTCAAGCACAACCTAATGTGCCTACTGTGTACTTTGAGTTACTTGATGAAGGATATGTCTGGGTGCTTCTGCCATTGTGGAACCCAGCTGAGTACCATTTATCACAATAGGAGCACCTGGTGCTCAGGAAAGGCTGGAAAGCCAGCAACTGGAGCATCTCTTCTAACAAAGAGAGAGGAAATAGCAACATCTTCCTTTGCATCTATCCCTGTTCTTCCTCACATTTCCCCCTCCCCTTTCCTCCTCCGCTGCAGCTTTTAACATGCCTCCATCCCCTCGTGTTAATTTGCTGCTTCAGTGACACGCATCATTGGGGGGAGTCATTTCTAATAACCCTGCCAACCCCCGTACAAGTGCCTTTGAGTCACGCACTGACATGTCATTCAAATTATTAAGCATAATAGTGACAGTGATGCATTTCTAAAACCCTGCTTCCGTTCCCCAATGTGACTGTGGAAAGCTCAACACAGCCAACCAATCTTCCAACAATTTCCCTTCCCCTCAGATCCACAGATCTTATTGGGGAAGAGTGCATACCAAGTTGCTGAGGTGAATCTTTTCATTTCCACCAACGTTTTTCCACGAGAAAAAAAAAGGTAAATCTTTTTTTTTTTATTTTAGAGGGATTTCAGAATGTCTCTCTCCTCCGACTCATATAATATTTCATCATGTAGGACTTCTCATCTTAGAGTTTCAAAGTAATAGGGTTATACATGTTTTTCTCTGACCCAAGTAAAAATAGAAATTATTTGTTGACATTAAGGATTATTTAAGGATCATATTTTTCCTCAGTTGCTTTACTGTTGCTGTGTTGATCTGAGGTATAGACTTTATCACAGCTTAACATCTGCTGGTAGCATCCCCCTTAGCCTCAGCTCTGCAGGTAACTAGGAAAATAAGTGATCAGAGCCACAGGGATTTGTGATCTTGCTCTCATTTACAAACTTTCAGGCATAAGCAAAACATTGAAGAGGCTGATGGGAAGCAGCACACTATTATTTCATATGATTTTAGTGGGGCGTTTTTTTCATATTATTTTCACTACTCCGACAATAAACAGCTTTCTGTCACATTGTGAGTCAGAATAGTAGCATTGCAAGTCTGAAAAAGATGTTGTTTTTCTCCGTATTTTGTTATCTGTTTGGTAATTTCACAATCATGGTCCAGGCCAGCTGGGTGACGCCACGTGTTTTGGATTTAAAAAAGCCAAAAAGCAGATGCCTTGGTAATAAAGACAATTAAACCAGCAGCTGCACCATCTGCTGTTGTCCGTGACTGAAGTAATGAGTATGAAACGAAGACTTGAAGGAATACTGAGAAGTTATTCACTCCCATAGAGAAGTACTCATGGCTGTTTAAATGTTATGCTTTTTTCACACAAACTTTGATGTTTTTTGTATGATTTTATATGATACAACAACAAACTAAAATTTTGGTGGAGGGAAAGTTACATATGGATTTTAAAATGCATTTTTCAAATAAAAATCTTAATAGATGGAGACAATTACATTCAATTTAATTGTATACAATTACATTCACTTTATTTGGACTAATTTCACAATTGGTCACCTTAAGACACATAACAGTCAATTAGATCAGATAATACAGTCAGATTGGTAAAACTTTTAAAAACTGATCTGCACTACCTTCATGGGTGTGGTTTTACAAATTGTGATGATGTTTCTTGTTTATAGTAAAAAGAAAAAATAAGATGATTGGACTTAATTTTTTTGCACATTGATATCCTTCAATTGGCTATAAAATAGGTATGAAGTTAGATAATAATACTTTTCAAGCAATTTAACAAAATAAAATATATAATTTTCAATAGAATTAAACAGGGGTTACACTATTTCATTAAAAATTAGGACTGCATGATCCCAGTAAAGAAAACATAAACCATGCAGCAAAATCAATTCATTTTTATTTTTATAAACACATGCCACCTCAAGGCACTTTACAGAGGCAATTCAATCAAAATCATACGTACACTCACATTGGTTCAAAGTTTTCTATCTAAGTAAAAACAGCTGATTGCATCGACTCATTGACTTGACAGCAATCTCTCACACCAAGCATGCAAGTAGCGGCAGTGGAGAGGAATAACTCCCTTTTAACAGGAAGAAACCTCCAGCAGAACAAGGCTCAGTGTGAGCAGCCATCTGTCGAGGCTGAGTGGGGTTAAAGGAGACAAAAGCAGACAAACAGAAAGAAGCAGAAATACAAAAGGCAACTGTCAGCTCCACAGGTGGCCCCGTTCAGGAAAGACACAGCCAGGCAGACGAGCTCCAAGCCAGCTCCCATTTCAGAGGATGAAAGAGGGCACATCCAGTTAGTCACAGTAAGAGAAACAGGACTACACTGAAAAACAGGCCAAGTTCCAACATCTATAAACAAAACTGTTGATAGCAGCAGCACAGCTGATATTTCCATCCAGAACGTAGTCACAGCCGAACAGGAACAGACCAGATAAAGCTAATATGATGAGAAAAAGCAGACAAAGCACAAAGTTATGAGTGGAACTTGACAAATAATGTAAATTGGGAGAATTGATATATAATGAAGCAGTATGAGGAGAAGTGGTTCCTATGTGATCTAGCAGCGCAAACATAGAGTCGCACAAATACAGAAAATTGCTCAGGATAGCCTAACTATTCTGGATGAAAAGCCGTCTAGAAGAGAAACAGGAAAAAAACACTGAAAAAAACAGGCCCAACTCTATCAATTTTATGGTGTTGTTGGCAGTGGCCCCTTGATATTTTCCCTCTGGGATGTTGTAGCAACCAAACAGGAACAGACCAGGTGAAGCAACTATGATGAGAAGCAACAAGAAAAGATACTCTAAAGGTAAATATCGAACTAGCAAATACCGCAGAATGGGAGAATAGAAACAGAATGAAGCAGAATGATGAAAAGTGGTCCCAGTATCCTCCAGCTGCCTAAGCATATAAGGAATAACTATAGATATAGCTCATGATAACCTGAGCAATTCTCTTTTAAACCTTGGAACACCTAGACATTGTTGCCATTCATGCTAATACTGCTATATAGAATTCAATTCGACCAACTGTCTATAAACGTTACCAAAGATCAAGGAAATCTTACTCATACAGCACTATTAATACAGAAGACAACTCAAAGTTCTTTGCAGGATGTCAAAGGAAATAGTGAAAATAAATTGAAACTAAAAAAAAATGAATGGATGAGTAAGTATTAAACTATGTACAAATTAATTATCAGTGGTAATAGAGCTTTTTGCAAAGGTCATAGAAAATCATTGAAAGCTACTGGATAAAAGTATCGTTATGATCAGCACACTGACTTCTACGGTTAGGGTTAAAAAAAAACATCTTAAGCTTTTAAAATTCCACAAGGCTCTGTTTATGCAATCATTTAATCAAAATCACAAATACTTTAATAATCCAAGAGGGACATTACTTTAGTTACACGCTCCAGATATAGAAACATTTTTATATCATATGTGTAAAAATGTCTCTCTTTCTCTATATATATATACACACACACACACATATACATATATACATATACATACATATA
>JAUZNJ010040989.1:0-34156 GCA_034780135.1 Jordanella pulchra | reverse complement strand
GTCCATTTTTTCCCTTTCAACCATGCCTGCTATCAGCAGTAAAATGTTGTTTCACTTGATGAATTTCCTTCAGAAAACCCATTGCAAAACATGAAGGGGTGCCAATAATGGTGAGCAGGACTGTATAACAGAAATGGCATCTTGAAGACATAATTTTCCAAAAGGCTTCACAATTAATACAAAAGAGACTTCAGAAGACACTTGCGGTGACCACAAACACCTCAAGTCTGAATTTTTACAAATATTGAAGCAAATCCTTCAAAGCGTATTTGCTGTGGCTTAAGTCCTGATCAGGCTTAGACTAAATTAGGCTAAAGATCAAATCCTTCTGCTGTCTCTTTTTGTTCCCTTGTTTTAAGGTAATGATAGGAAGATGGAGGCCTTTATTCTCAGGGTCTCTTTAATATTAATAGTTTAACCCTTTCCAACATTAGGTGGGTGTGTTTATGTAATTTAACTATTAGGATTACAGAAAATAAGCAAACTTTTCCACCTCTATTTTTTTTAATCACTCAGGTTTTATATTAATAAAACAACTTATTAAAAGCCTTAAGTTGTTGTGACTGTCATGACAGTGATGAATGTATGAAAACATTTGAGCAGAGCTGGAGGCAAAGCAGAATTCTGCTGAAATCCTGTTTCGTTTTTTTGGCCCCAAAACACATTTGGCAGCTTGTTAAACTAATCAGCTCTAATTTCACTGAGGGCTATTTGCCTTATCCTTAACAACGATCAGCCTAGCTTAGGGCACAAGTACACTCTGAGCAGCATGATGCAACCTGGGTTTCACTGCGTATTTTACAGAGACAAGGAAGTCTTTGGATAATCCATGGCGGCAAACACAGTTATACAGCTTCTTAGCATGTTCACATGTGATTATAGCTTGCTATTCTGCCAGTTTCTATGTGGACTCTGTATTATTTCAGAGGGCCGGTGGGGAGCAGGGTTAAAACCTGGAATGTTCACTATTTCCCCACAGGAAGAGGCTCGTGGAAGTCTACCACTGCCCAACGCCCAAAATCTCTTCATCACACGCAAAGCTGGTCGCTTGCTGAAAAATGACCCCCCCCCCCAGCAAAAATCTGAAAAATCAGAGAAACTTTACTTCATAATTATTTTGTGTTTTATTAAAGACATTCTCTCTTTAATACAGTTTTATAGTACAAAAATTCACATTACAAAAATACTAAATAGTTTTCATAAAAACAAACAAAATGAATCAAAGCAGTCTGTTTTTGAGCGCTTTGTTCTTGTTTTATACAAGCTCATATTCACTTCACTGGATGCTGTTTTGCCTCACACAGAAGCACGTTTTTACATTTACACAGGTCTCAACAGAGTCATAGTGGGCGTTTCTGCATAAAATAAACAGGACACACTTTACAGCAATTTATAACACATAGTGGCACAGTGAGCCTTCTGAGGCAGTCTTAGTTATTTATAACCGAGTCGGGATATTTTAAGGCACTGGGTTCCAATATATGTTTCACGATGAGTTTATGCAAGCATATTAGAGGTATTATAATGTGTTTTTATTATGCCTGCATTGTTAGAGATGCAATGATCTGAGCTTTATTATCAGGAGAAAGATGGAAAAAATGAATAAAACCTTTTACACTTAGTTATGGTGCATCCCCTAATTAGAAAAAACTAAAAATTCCTCAGTCACTGGTTTATCCATCTCTCCTACCAACCCAATTGTGTGTGTTTACTTTTACTGTTATGGGTAATCAATAAGCATAATGAGCATGTGCTAAAATCATATTATTCACAGACATTCTTGTCTCTGGATGCATGCTTCTGAGAGAACAGGTTTCCTTTTGGGGCACAGTTTTCTGCCATAAATGCTGAAACATACGGACCAAACATTTAGACACAAAGCCACGTTAAAACACAAGCAAACACTCACGCTCTGACCTAACACATGTGACCACCCGTCTGGCACATAGAAAAGACAGCCGTTTCATTAAATGGCTCAGTAGGGGCTCATCCTTGCCAGCAGAACAAGGCCCACATCCAAAACCCACCCAAACACACACACCCTCACTGTATTTTCCACATGATCGTAACATTTGAACACTGAACTGTTCTCAAATTGAGGCAAAGCTTTCTAAAAGCTTTTTAAAAGGTCATTCAAGTGGTGACAAACAATACTGAAGTAAAATAGTGCTTAAAAAACACACACGAAATGTCTTGTTATATGACCAAACAGACAATATCCTTCCTGAAATAAAGGAATTTGTTATTTTTTTCTCTGTCTTTGAATGAGTCACCCTCTGAGGAGCAGCACTATGACTGCAGCTCCCATGCTAAATGCAGGATAAAATGCACTTAAGTTGCATACAGCTTTGTTAGCAGCTGCCATTTGCAAGTTTTGCTTGATTTCCGACTTTTGTTCAGCAAAAAATGTCTCAACAATGGAGAACGTGCAGCAATTTTCCCAATAGAAGAGAAGGTCAAATACTCCTTAGGTTACAAAAAAAGGTCATCGCTCCTTTTCACACATTCACATGCTTGGTGAAGTTAAGGAAAAGATAAAAAATGTCCTTTCAGAAAGCAAAACATGCTTAACAGTTTCTTCTGGTTCTCTTCTGCAGTTTCCACAGTGTTGATTTTTATCCAGTAAGAACTAGTGGCTATAGAAAAACATAAAGGCACAGCTCTGGTTTATTTGGAGTCAGTTTTGCAGTCTTTCTTTCACGCCATGATGAGAGGAGTTACCCGCTCCCTGATGTCTGCTGCAGGAATGAGATCTTTCTTCATCGGTGTTTGGGACAAAGCGGTGCATCTTCCTTTGGGTCTAAACAAATCGGACACAAAGAAAACCTGCAGGCAGAATGAGAAATGTTTTTAGATGGACAAGATAAATGACACATGCTACTGTACCTAATATAATTTCTGACAAAAAGAAAAATGTAAATTGGTGTTTTTAATTCTCCTTATAAAGTTTATAAAAGTGCTTTCTGTGATTAGGAGCTAATCTGCATTTAAAAACAAATCTAATGTTTACATTTGAGGCCATTTAGAAAACGAAGAAACAATTCTGCATTCCTACTGTTAAAACCTCCAATTTCAATGCGTTTAATTGATTAAAGAAGTAATAATATGTCCAATTGATGATGCAAAAGGGTAAAATTGGATTCACAGAAATAGGATGTTATTTAAAACAAAATAAATTCACAGAGTAAATATTTCAGATAACACACTTTCTGCCTTAAATATATTATCAGTGTAAAGCAATTGAGTCAAGTTTAACAGGGCTTTGGGATCTTTATGAAAAATAGCATAAAGTCTAGTTGCGATTATTTACAGAAAGTCGCCAGGCCAATGTTAAAAATTAGCATAGTAGTCGATAAAGCTTTTTTGATGCCCACATTGTGTGCTCACTCAATCTGGTTCTTTTATTAATGAGCACTCTACTAAATAATCGATCTTAACGTGGCAGAGACCAAAACCACACAGAAACTCACAAAATACTTCCTTTCTAATTTCAAAGTAAGAGTAACTAAGCACAAAGTTGACAACTTCATATACCGGGTTCATTATGTTTTCCCTTTGACAAGAAATGTTGTGTGGATTTTATGATTTTCAGTTTTTTTTTAATCTATCACTATTTAAAAAAATTAAGAAAGGCAAACAAGCATCCTTAAGAATGTGTTAGTTCAAACATGCAACATTTGCTGCAATACGCCTCCTAAACAGTAGGTGTGTTTGGAGGGAAAAGGGGGTGCACTACAGTCTCAGAAAACGTTACACAGGAAGTAAATTTGTAACCCCTGAATTTAGCTACACAGTCTAAACATATTTAGCTTTTTTACAATAAACTTGTTTCTAAAAGTTGAAAAAAAAAAGTACCCAGATAATCTTGCTGGATAATCTTGAAAACAGTGATTGAAGTATTATTAAACCTTACTATAAATCAGTTTAGATATGTTATTTAAGGTCAAAGGTCCTCTAAAGAATACAGAAACAACTTACAATGCAGTAGGCTACAAGGGCGCCTTGAATGAACCCAGCCAGGACATCGGTGGGGTGGTGCTTGTGATCAGACACGCGAGACAGGCCCGTGTAGAAGGACATCATGATGAGTGTGAACTGGGTCAACGGACGCACCAGGCGAGCGCCATGCCAAGTGAACCGTGACTGTAGATAAAACTGTAAAAGTAACAAAACAAGGCAGGTTTGTATTTTTTTTTTTACATTATTGTTAAAGGTTACAATGAGTAAAAGAAGGATAGTCTGGTAACTCACCACTAGGTACAGCATGGTGTACATGGAGAATGAAGCATGTCCAGAGAAGAACGACTTCCTGAGGAGAACATTACATCAGTCAGCTTCTTATTACTTTAACATCTAAACCAATGCCTTCACATTTGCTTATGGAAGACTGGGCCATCTCACTTCCGCTGCCATACCTAGCCTCTTGGACTTTGCTCTCTGGGCCATGACATGTGTACTCTGTGATGTAGCCCAATGAGCAGTTAATGGTGGAGAAGTCGGGCTTGCATACGTCAATGAAGTGTGGTCGCATGCGGCCAACCGACACTTTGGCGATGTCGGTGAAGGACTGACTGATGGCACAGCCGAAGATGAAGACCCCGACCTGCTTGTAGAGGGCAGCTATATAGGGGTTCCCAACAAAAGACTTGGATCCCTCGTTTAGAAAGTAGATTCTGTAGCTTTCTCCAATTATGATCTAAAAGGATAAACAAGGAATATGGAGTTATCATTTTTTTAATTTCTTTAATGCAGTGTCTTTATGTATTAAACGGTATTTATTTATATAAAACGTTATTTAGAGGTATGCTGGTCATTTTGTTCTTTGCTATTTTGTACTTCTGGTCGTTCTGCTGCTTCTTGGTTTCTTTCTTTGTTAAATTAAAGCATTTTGGAGCTTTGAATTTTAAGTTTTGATGAATTCCTAGTTTGGTTTTGGGGTTTTGTAACAATTTAAGGTCATCTCTACTCATAGTGTTCATTGGAAGGAAATGTGATCCACTAAGAGTAGATTAAACATTCTAATCTGTCATATTAGTTAGGATAAAATATCCTAAATGTAGATTAGAACTGAAATTGAACAATTATCCAGACATGGCTTGTAATAGGCTGGGTGTCCTTTGTTAGTTTAAAGTGTCACCATTTTATGAAGGTTCTTAACAAACTATATTGAACTTTAGTATATTTGGCACAAAGGTATAGAGCTCTCTACACATCAGGGCTATTTATTGGCTGAACATTTTTACCGAGAAAGCAAGATAATGCAACTTGAATGAATGTATACCCCCCCACACACACTGAATGGTGACTATTGTAGGGCAGCCATCAAGAGAAGGCGAATATCCATGATTTAGAACAGCCGTTCAAGCTCAAAGACATCCGCCCATCCCCCCATCCTCTGTTGTTTTCAAGCAGTTTACAACAGAAACTTTGGAAGAGTAAGAGACAGATCAGGGGAGGTTCAGGGAGAAAGAGGAGGACAGAAAGGCAAAGAAGATATGCGAATAAGGCAAAAACCACTAGGAATACAAATAGGGAGGAGAGGGAGAAAAGTGAGAAGAGGAATGAGGAGCTGAGTAGAGGTGGGGGAGTCACCGCTGGTTCTAATCAAGGAAACGCTGAGCTAGGCAACATGTCTGATTCTCGGAGGCCAGACTCCACCAGGCGCAGGTTTGTTTTTCTCTTCGTGGGCTGTCCTTCTGGAGCTGCTTTCCGATTTCACATGGGATGTCTGGGTGTTTTCTTGTTAGTATCTCAATTTCATCGCGCGTTCCTCTTAAGGGCGCAGAAGCGACCCTTGCTCTGGAAAACACTGGAGATGTAGCCAGCTGTTTAAAAAAAATGTGTTGTTTCCACCACGCAGGCCTTTAGAGCCAGCTTCAGCTTCCCAGCTAGAGAAGAGACAACACATCTGGTTCCTCTTGTACAGGAGGTTTCTCTGAGCGAATAGATGAATCAGGTTGCCTGCTATTACATAAACAGTGATTGGTGTAAACCTTCACACCTCAATGTTCCCTACAGTACAACCACAAAAATACCAAGATTTAGCAGATATTTCATGTGACGGACCATCACCAACTAGCACATTCTGAGAAGAGGAAGGGAAATAGTAGTTTTAAAAAATGTTGACAAATGATGATTTTTGTTCTGCTTCTTTTACTTTGCAACTATTTACCCCCAGAAGTAAGGCTTAAACATTATTAACAGAAAGTTAGTCAACGATCATCATAAGGAATAAAGGGATGAGGTTGTAAAGACGTTTCAAGCTGTTAGGTTAAAAAAACAGTTGTCTAAACTTTGAATGTCTCGCATGTCAATTCATTATGGAAACCTACCAAGAGGTCAATGCTAACTCTAAAGGATCTGTGAAGATCCCTTAACAATCTAAGACAAAATTTTGATAGCACAATTATTATTTTAGTACTCAGTAAATCTGGACTTTGAGGATGAGTTGTAACGCAAAAAGACATTGTTGAAAGGAAAACAGAAGAAGTCCTGTTTAACGGTTTGTGTAAAAAATGGAAGGGGACCCAGCATCCTGAACACAGCCCCCCCCACCAAAACATTTAAACCTGGTGACATACTGTTGGATTTTCATTCTTTCACCAGGAGTGACATGTTCAGAGCTCATGCCAAGATGGGGGCCCAAAACATATACATTTCAGACTTGTCCAAAGATTTATCTTTTAGCTGGACAACTACAATAAATGACAGCCTGAGCTGCAACCAGTATTGATGTGATAAAGCAGTCTAGTCAAAGTCAGCATAAATTACAAAAGGCAATGCCTCCTCTGGTTTCTGCAGCCCTGCCAGTTATGATTTACAAAATAAACCAATGTTTGTTATTTTTCTTCTGCTTCATGAAATTCAAATGTTGACCATAGCAGGCCTGTTAAGATGGATCCCGAAGTCATGTATTGCTGGGGAAAAGTGAAATACATGCCATTTTTTTTTCCTCGTATGGGGCCCATGCCACAATTCCACCACAGCAATTATGGTATTTAACCAAGCAACCATTGCGTCAACCGTAATTACACGGCCGTGGCTCCTTCTCGCCCCTGTGGCTTTAGGTCTGTGCAGCACTGTCCTTGTGGGGGGGGGCAACACAACACAGACACCCTCGGTCATGAAGCGAGGTGGCGTCGGTAAGCAAGGTTAAAGCTTCACATATTATGTGAGGTATAAAAGTTTTTAAACATGCCTTCTGCTTGGAGCAGACTGCAGGAATCTGTTTGCAGACAAATTACCCATTTGTGGTTGTGAACGTATCACTATGTGGCTACTGAGGTGTTGAAAAATATTTTGTAAGCTCTAACTACATGCTTGGGGAGCTGTTTCTATGGTGTAGAGAGACTTGATTGGCTTGTTTTTTTGCAGAGTTCTTGGAAGAATAGCTGGAGTTTAAATTTAGTTTCTGTGCAGTTGTTAGGTCCTAAATTACCAGCCGTCATCTTTAGATAGAAAATCGTATTTTATTGGCCTATCTGTCAAAAGCAGCCTGGTCAGAGAGACTCCAATAAAAAATACACTAGTTCCCCTGTCAATATCTTAGAATAACTAGATTCTAGAATAACAAACTCACTGTTTTCCTCCAGGAGGGTGCTCAAAACTAATCACTTTAGTCATCCGGTTTTGCCTGAGGGAAAACTCGGAATAAGCGCTGCCGGCTCATTCTTATCTGGAATACTCTGGAGCCATCACCTCTGGCAGATAGCCCAGGTACGGAGATGGCGTCTCATCACTTATCATTCCGGATAATCTTAGTTTATTCCCTCAATGTCCAAACTGAGAGATAAGGAGCATTTGATAAAATGTAAAGATATTTCAGGAAACTCTTTCTTTACTTGCAGTGCCCCTTTACTTCCAGCTTTTTTTTTTTCCAGCTAAAGTCATTTTTTCTTTCTTTAGGACACGGGAATAAGTTGAGTCTGAAGTTTTATTTTGACACAAAACTGCGACTCAAGGTGGAGTCTGTTACCATTGATATTAATTGTAACTACAACCCAGGGGATTTGGGACTATTTCACATCCTATTTATTCAATTAGGTCAATTAGGTTTATAATAAGACATGGGCTACCCTTAAAATATCTCACACTTAAGGCAAAGTGCAAATTTCAAAAATCATTCAGGTGCATTAGTTTTTTTTTATTTATTAGGTGTGCTGAGACAATAAGATGTTGAAGTTAATCTGACTCATTTTTATATTTCCAATGCTAATCTAAGGTTATTTTATAACATATATTTTTCTGTCAAAATAGATTAACTGGATTGAGTCGTATCTTTGAGTCAAACAGAACTTCTTGGAGTCGTACAAAGAACACATAAAACAGCAATAGGATGGAGATCAAAAAAAAAAAAAAAAAAGGATTAGTGTGAGAAGTTGTGTGGCTCCCACAGATGCTGCTAGTAGATATGAATGGAGCTGAAACATGAAGAGTGAGGATGAGATCAGTGAGGAGAGCATGGTGACTTACAGACAGGATGGTGATTAGAGTGCCTGCCGCGCTGAGCACACCGTCGCTAATGGTGTCTCCGTTTTTGGCTGGGTACCTGATGGATTCATCATCGCAGTAAAACCCTCTGCGGTAAGGCTGAACAGCGCAGGTCTCTATGACCAAGAAAGGCAATCCGGCTAGTGTGCGGAGGTGAGCGGGTGGCACAGAGAGGAAGAAGAGCAGGTGGGGTGGAGGGGTGGATGGGTGAGGGGGAGAGAGATGGAGGTGCTAGGTTAATAACACGCAAATTACAGAGGCTGTGGTTACAAGCAGGAGGCGACATGAGAACATCTGGAAGTGGCTCAGTTCGTTCTGTGGCTGCAGTCGGGGTGTCATCAATGAATGGGGGTGAATTTGTTTGTGTTTTTATTACTAGAGGGTCACTGTGGTTAAGACTGGTGATTCTTCCAGTCTGTCAATTAAGCTTTATGTGGCAGATGGCTGTTTTAATGAGCAATCAACCTGCTGATGTGTATCTTTCTGAGCGGCTCATAACTTTAACAATTTATACGGCAGATTTGAAATCAGAAACTGGCATTTGGCAGGAGGAGAACATAATCAGTAAATTTCAGTGACAGGGTCCTGTTCTGCTAAAACATGTACAAACTGCCATTGTTTCTACTCTGGATCTACAGCCTAGAAAATAAAAAGTGAATTATGTCGCTGATGGGATGTTTCCACACACTTGGTCCAAGTGAGATAGTAGCATACAAATTGGTGTCAACACTGGAAAATGTATTTGTAAGGCTGTTGTTTTAGTGATTAAATCTGGGCCCAGAAATTGTCTGATAAAAGTAAAATGTTCTCGAAGTTGTTAACAGGTTGAATGTTTAGAAAAGATTCAGTACATCACCTTAAGATGTTTATCACATGTTTTACTTGTAGACAATGAAACTTTCCGCAAAAACTCCTTTAATTTAGGACTGAAACTGTTTATTGTGATTAACTGAGTATTGAAATAATAATCAACCAATTTGGTAATCAAATTGTAAGTAAAAAGGTTTGCAATAAAGGTTTTTGTTTCTGTCCATATGTGTTTTGTTTGTTATTTAGAAACATTAATTTAAAATTATCAAAAGATTGTTCAGTTACTAAAATAAACAATAGATGGAGCCTTAATTTAACTATAATTACTCAAAACAAAGTTCTTCCCTCTAATATTTGATATTCTTTTGCTCTTTTTGTAGGACTTTAATTTAAAAGTTTCAGATCTAAAATCTTTACTGGAAAATATGAGATGTTTATTTTCATCCGTTTGATTGAATTTATGCATCTGGAGAAATGTGTGTAAACTTAAGCCTGCCTGAAGGACTGGATTTTATTCTGGCAGTTTATAGCGGGGCATCGTGGAAAAAGGTGAACTAGGGCTGCAAACATGATTTATAGTCAATAGGATAAAACCGCAGGCTGATACTTAAAGCTTGTGGAAGCCAAGAAATCAGTATGTGATGATAAAACAGCCAGCCATTGGTGAACTGAGCGTTATCCTCATGTTCCCCTTCTTCTCTTGCTTTACCACACCAAGACTTACAGACACCACGGGTACAGTGAAGCCCACAGCTGTGAGCACAGTGGTGGACACCGTGCTGTTCTTATACGGAAGCCTGATGCTCTTGTCATTGCAGAAGAATCCCCTCTGGTAAGGCGGGAAGGGGGACTTGTGTAAAAACACGCCAAGGAGAACCACTGCATGGTTGGACAGATACATGAATGCAGGATAAGAAGGTTTCTGTTAGGACACATTGAATAACTGGGGAAATGAGAGTAAATACAAACCGGTTTTAAGACTTTCAAGAGGAACTTAATCACAAAATGAGATGGTAGAAAAAACTGTTGTTAAAATAATGATGAAAAACACCCCAAAAACAACAAAAAGAACAATATTTATTTGTTCTTATTATTGGATTTCATTTCAATTAGAGAGCAGAAAATGTGTTAAAATAATCTGTTTCCTAAGACTGTATAGGCTTAGGTAGTGTTGCCCCTCCCCCACTTGTTGTCATGCACTTGTGATCAGCTGGCTCAAAGATGGTTCCTACTGTTTGGAAATCTTGACACTCAGAAAAAAAGCTCTAAGTCAATTCGCCCCTGTCTGCTAATTAATTCACACATCTTATATCTACTTTTTTCTGTTGTTTTTTTAATTGTAATTCAGTATTATCATTAGAAAAACACTCCCAATAAAGCTTCAATCATATGCTGTTACCCAATAGTGTATAATCTAAAAACTGTATCAGGCCACAGAATACGGCAGCTAATGACATAAAAACCCCCAGAAAAAAAACACATATGGAAGCATCGTCAGTGTAAAATGTTCTGAATGAAGGCATGATATCAAACTCAAAGAAGTCAAACATCAAAATAATCAAAATCACAAAAGTACAAAACTGTGAAGAGGTGAAATGACAAGCAGCCTTTGAAAACAAACCCAACATATGAGTCGTGTTATGAACTCTTAATGATCTTATGATTATTTGTATGCAAATGACACTTTGGTATAGACTGAAAGAGTAGAGGGTCCTAATTACAATATACAGTGAGAGAAAATAATGACCTACCACACAGGTGATGATGTCCCCCAGGTTGTAAAAACATGCAGCTTTGTGGTTTGATCTTATACTTTATAGATATTATTCTTACTGTCATAATCCATATTTTTTATTCTCTTGAAACCAAACATAACACTGCAGAAACTGCACATCTAACCAAGTCTTACAATCTTAGAATTAGTCAAGAAGTCTTTCTGATCTTGTTTTGAGGTTGATTAACTAAGCAAGAACAGTTTCCATTATATTATTAACCTTCGTTTAAGGAGATTCTACTCAAAAATAAGTGGAATAATCTGCCAGTGTCGTTAAACATCTCTTGAAATCATTATATAGGAGGGCTGCACTGATTGATCGGCCTTGATTTTCTTAATTGCGGTCGATCAGTGATCAGCCGATGCTTAGATAAAACGGATCTTTTCCACAGATCTTCTCTCCTTCTGCAAAGGTCTGAATATCAGTGCTCTAAACTTTGTTTTATATTGGAGAGCAGTAATTTCAGAAGTTTTTATTGTTTCATGGGTATTGATTAATGCCTTTCAGTAAGATAACATTGAAATATTTAAGGGGTTTTGTGGTCTTATAACAAATGACAGTGTTGGTTATAAAAAAAAAATCTGTAAAAAAAAACAAAACAAAATCAGCATCTCAAGATTTTTATAAGACAGGATTCGGTAATCGGCCGGAAGCCTGCCATCAGTGCACCCATATTATATATATTTCCAAGTATTACCAAGTGCAATTGCTTTACTGCACTAGCTGATTATTGCACTGATTTTTTGACTCGACTTTTCTCAATAATCTAATTGAATCTGGTCTTGCTTTATATATCAATCAAAACAACATTAAAAAGATTTCTTAGCTGTAAGATTTGGATCGATTGACAATTTTTGCAGATAAGACCTGTGTGTTTTTGTTTCAAATTTAAAACGCATGAACCCTTGAGAAGTTGGTATTCTAATCCACGGTAGCTTATTGCATTACTTTCAACAAGGCTATCTTTCCAGCCAGAGCTTTGACACAGACTTTAAAAGGCGCTTTTTCAGACCTCTTGGGGGTGTTTAGATTGATTTAAAGTGTTTCACCACCTAAAGTGGCAAAGAGATCTTTTATTTTTATCTGTCAAAAACAAACAGCCTGGGTGTAGCTCAGCAAGACAATGACAACTTATTTTCTTCAGTCCCAGGAGGTCAGGATGGAGGACTTTGATATCCAACGGTGAACGCGGTACCCAAGAGAGGCCGTTCCAATCTCAAGACAGAATTTGGAAAATATGCTTTCATTGCACTTCAAAGTGACGTTTCGCTTTCAAGTCAAAGTCATCTGTGATCAACAGATATAAGGAAAAACAAGCAGACTAGTATGGGGGGGGGTTGAATGAGCCAATTTCTCAGACCAAATGTCAACACATGCTTGAGTTGCTGAGCCCCTCAACCCCAGTGCACCCGCCCAGACCCACACACACATATATACAGAGCTAAGTTGTGGTTTTAACAGTCCAGCTGGGCCGGGTTCAGGTTACAGAGAGTTCTGGAGCTGTGGGAAATCCAGAATGTTGCTCTGCCCTCCACATTCAGCAGGTTTCACATTATTAACCTTCAATCGTTCTTCAAACAAATACCAAACCCGGGGCGACATTCCGCTCCGAAGCAGGACCAGAGGAAAAAGAAATAGGGCGGGACGTCTCAACGCTTCTGTGGCTGTGAAAACAAACCTCACTTTATAGCACGTTTGAACCTGAATGTCAAAGACCCCTAAGCTTTGGTTCATCTGTCTCTGAAGAGAACAACACAGGAGGCAGTACAGACTGCTGATATGGTGGGGGAAAGGGGGGCTGGAAGTACTGGACGTGAAACGCATTGCCTAAGAACCCTCACCTCTGCAACCTCTTTAAACACATTCACAGACTCAGACTAACCACAAGCCCGGAGACTGAAGGGGGGGGTCAAAGAAGGAGAAAACGATCTGGCAAATGCCTTGATGAATGTAAATCCATGCAGAGTCGGTGGCTTTTCAATGAGCCCTAAAGTGACCAAGCGAATGAAACAACTTCTAGGGAAAGAGGGGAAAAAATGACAAGAAACAGAAGGTCCTAGTCAGATCCTGTCTTCCAGGCATTCAGCTGTTTTTCTTCTCCCGTGCTCCGTGCCACGACCTCTGGCATCCGTGTAACACTGCAGCATCAGCAGTGAGCGCAACATCTTGGGATTTTCCCCTCCTACCCGCTTCAGCCCGCATGAAACATCAGAGGCTGGTGGTGAGTCCTTGTCGCGCCAACATCAACTCCAGTCGGCAGGTGTGAGGATGTTTACCTGCATTAGCTCAGCTAAGACAACAGCAGCTGACGGAAATGCTGAACGGCTGGATTGGAACTAGAGGTTTAGTCTTTAGTTGTTTTTTTTTACCTCCATAATATTGTACACAAAAGGTTTAAAAAGAAGGTTTTGTACAGTCTTAGGTTTGATATCAGATAGTTTCTACCATTTAAATTCTTTTTTTAATAAAACACCTGAAAATGAGCTTAAATGATTGGAGTTTTCTACATCTTTATGGAGAATAGAGAAAATCTTTGCTGCTGCACACTGCTTATCAGCCAGCTGAAAGAAAGACTCCCACACATTTCTATGCCTACAATAATGGTTAATTCAACTGTTTAAAAGTATTTCTGGGTTCAGAAAATAATGCAACAGTCTGGCTTCTCCTAAATTACACCGACTTCCATTTGAACTCACACCTGTAGAATATGCTGTTTTTTTGTTTTTTTTTTTACTGTTGGGGCTTCTTTATGAAGGTAATTGGTATTAATTAGTCTTACATAAATGAAAATTTGAAAAAAAGTTTTTTTTTTTTAAAAACGGAAATAAAAAAATGCAATCTGGAAATAAAAATCTGGAAATGTTTTATTTAAAAAAATACTTTTTTGAGTAACTTTACTGTTTCTTTTCATATTTATTGTTTATAATATTATATTTTCTAATTCCAACATTTTTACAATTTTATACTTACATTTTTTTTACTCCCAAAATAATATTTTTTTATTTTTTGGTGAATGTATTTTTATTCCCTATAGAATCGTAATGCTTTCACCTAAGGAATAAAAAACACATTGGTCTGTTTTTCTGAATTAATGACAAAATTTTAAAAAAGATAAAGAAAAATTCTCTATTTTTCTGACCTGACGAGGTACATTTTACAAAAGATAAATCCAAAATTTTTTTTACATTTTTTCTGAATTAAAGAGATAAACTAGGAGGAGAAGAGGAAGGGGGAAATAACTGAACCATGAGTAGCGCCCAGATGTCTTCTCAAACTTGACAAACAGTCATCGCATCTACATAACTAAGAGACGGGAGTTTCCCAGTGTCTCAATCCGAGAAGAAAATAATAATAATAAAAAATGATTTAAACTCAACAAACTCTGTTTCTGAAGCTGTTTCTTGCTTATGAAATCACAGCAGCATTATCTCATTTCAGAAAAACAGAACATTTCTATTTATCTTTTTAAAACAATCTTGTTAATTTAGAAAAACAGACCAGTTTCTTTTTATAGAAGTTCCCTTCTCAAACCCAGACCCCATCTAAAAAAAGCCGGATATAAGACGTGTTTTTCAGCACCTGTGCAGGTTTTTATCATGTCTGTGGAAAATGCTCAGCCTATGCTTTAGACATCCAGCAAAACATCAAGTGGGTAAAAACTGTAAAGACAAACATATGAACATTTTCCACTTTTAGGGATCGCTTACAGTCTGTGGTGAGAATACATGAGCATGTCTGAACAGCACACACACACACAATGATGTGGTTGTTGTTTTGCTTTTGGTTGCCTGTCTGCCTGTCAGCTGAGTCTGCTGCAAAACTCCCATCATAGTTCCACTGTGTTCAGGGAAACAACTCCTGCATGAGAAATTTGATAGAAGTCCAATTCCACTTGAAATGCTGGTGACATTTTCTGTACCAGCAGCGATGTACGTCAAGTTGGACAAGTAGTGTTTGCTCAAGAGTACCCCGAGAGATCAAGGGTGTTCAAAGTGCGACCTGGGGAACCAAATGCTGCACCTTGGATCATTTTAACCACAGTTCTAGAATAATAGAAATCTGGTACTTTAGCCAATGGCATCGATGCAGACAGACACTCTTTGTACGCTTTTTTAAATCTATAAATTCATGAAATGTTCCAATAGCGGAGAATGGACAAAAACCAACCACCCATTTGGATTGAAGACTTTTCATTCTCAAAATGCACGTTTGCATTTGTATTTCTAAGAACCTTTGAACGTAATGAGAGGATTAGCTAGGAAATACTACAGCCACCCTTTGCAAACTAATGTAAACTGAACCTGAAAACCTCACCAGGAATCAGTCCCTGACAGATCTCAGAGAGTCCACCAGAAAGCTGTTTTTTTTTGTCTACAGACAGAAAAGGAGCCTGAACTCCATAAAACAACCAAATAACATCCTTGAAGGCAGGAATAACTCAAGTGGGTGAGGACTAAGGAGATTACTAGTTGTGGCCCACAGTTTCCTCCTTGTGGTCAGACTCTTTACTCTACATCTTTAGACAGAAACACACGGCTGGTTTGTTGACGAGTTCTTCTCTGTGAAGTTTACAGAACAAAACGACGGCGACTGACCCTCCACAGAGATGAAAAACCAGCCAAAACTTGAAAAAAAAAAAATGTTTATTCTCTACAAGACTGCTAACAGTCGGTGGATTTGCTAGGAAGCTGTGACAGTGATTTCAAACATTTGGCTTGCAATCATAGCTTTACACTGAAATTTCCAACTCATTATAGGACTATGGTTCCACCAAGAATCAAATCAAATGAAGGGAGGGGTAACCTTCTAATTTATAAAAAATGTTTCGGTCTAGAAAATAGAGTCTACCTGCAACTGTTGAACATTGCAGAGCGTTGACTGTAAATGGTCACTTTTAATCAATCCCAACACACACATCATACAGATGTTAACATCACAAGCATTCCTGTTGCTGTGAGGAATGTGAGCAGTTCTGGAAAAAACCTAAGAAGTCAAAGCAGAGGTTGGTAGGGTCACAGGTGTGGGTGGAGGACAGAGAAACGGAGACTTTCCCTCTTGGAGGAGTTCATTAGTGGGTTTCCTCTAAACCAGACCATTTCAGAGACTGAGGGAAACAGTACACCAGGAACTCGAGGGATATTTGGGAAAACATAAAAACAGCTTTTCTTGTGGGTTAAATGTGATTTTCAGGGTCTGGGTGGGATTATGTTTAATTTCTAGCTGCTCCAAGGCTGTGCAGAGCCCCTAACTGCATCTGATTTAGGGGACTTCCAACTATCAGCCATTAAATGCTAAAGTTAAAAGCTCATTTTTATTACAAAAGCTCCACATTTATTCCTTAGGGAACTAACAGTCCTTATAAAAGTGTACAACTTAAG
The DNA here is from genome assembly GCA_034780135.1 of Jordanella pulchra. NCBI lineage: Eukaryota > Metazoa > Chordata > Actinopteri > Cyprinodontiformes > Cyprinodontidae > Jordanella > Jordanella pulchra. The sequence goes on along the minus strand of JAUZNJ010040989.1, from coordinate 17,703 downwards.
AATAATATCAGCTCTATGCACTGCAAAAACTGATCTAAAAATAAAAAATAATTAAATAAAATCCTTTGCCCTTAATTTGAGGAGGTCAATAAAGGAAGTGCAACTAGAATTAGTATTGTTGCCCTTAAAAGAAAACAATTAGATGTACTTGAAATAAGATAATGGACTTGTTTTTTTTTATTTCAAACCTAAACAATCATATTCCATTGTAAAATTGCATTATTTATAAGCACTAAATTTAAAGGAAACCTCTTTTTCAATAAAAAAAGGCATGTTTTCTTTTATGCAGGGGATGTTAGTCATAACTTTAAACCCAGATGAGACACTTGAATTAATTTCATATTACTTGTAATTAAGTGTGCTTGTTCAGAAATAAGCATGTTTAACTCACAGAAATGTTTTGACTTCTGGTTAAAGCCCATATTGGCTGCAGAAAGGAAAGAAATCCAACAGACTATATTTTCTTTCCAAGTTGTTCTTTCTTATGTAAATTTCAGAATCTTGTTCAACAAACTTTAAAAAGCAGTTTGTGTTTGCATGACTTAACATAGAATATAGAAGCTTAGATTGAATAACCGGATGGCTGCTTGACATTTCACCACTTGGTCGTTTTATACCCTTGCAGATTCTGTTGAATTTTACCCAATTTCCTGGGTTATGAAATGTTTCTCTAATGTGGGACGTTGCATACCTACAATTTAATCCTGCGATGGGGACAACTCCAATATGCTCTGATACAACTCTTGCAAAGAAACATGTCCTTAATTATAGGGGTTTGATTAGAGAATCCTAATCTGTCACATTGTTTTAGTCATCCAACTTGAATGGGGACCTGAACCATCTTAAAGAAAAAAAGAACAAGTGTTGTCATTTTCCTCATTGCAGATGGTCCCTGACTTTAACTCTTCTAAGGGATCAGTGTGCTTCCACTGTGTGACTCCCAGGGATCAATCTGAGTGACAGACTGGAAGACTGGGATTTGAACCGGAGACCCTGCAGACTTCCCAGGACTCAAGCCCTGTTCTAACCACTACCAGTCTCCCATTACAATGTTTTTATTCAGTTAATACAAAGTCGAGTGAGAGTTTTTGCATTTCTATAGATCATCACCATAATAAGAGAAACAGCTTGGGATGAAGTAAACTGACCTGGAGTCAAGCTGTCTGGGTCTCCCATTGTAAGTTGTTTTTTGGGGGGGGGGTGGGGGTATTCTGATACAATACTAATTTTGCAGCTTTGAAAACTGACTGATATAGATGTTGACCTGATGCGTTTTTAGCAGGAATCATGCTTGCTTCTATTCCTTATGGTGTCCTGTAGTATATTAGAAAAGGCTTAATTGATTTCACTAAAACAGAGAACAGGTATGATAACAACAGACACATGTAATCCTAACCAGTGAGTTACAGAAAGGTTAAATATAAACAGAGTTTCTATGAGCATCACAATATCAGAGATTATAGATGCAGGGCGATAAAATCAGGACCGATATCTAATAATGATATCAGATCACACCTTTGTTTACTTACAGGTATCCATCCACTCACTTAAACGAATAATTTCCACGAATAATTTATCTCGAGTAAATTCAAATCATCTACATGAACATTTAGACTCAACTTTATTTATCCCTTGGGATTACTCCTTCAGGGAAATTCTGGCTCCAGTAGCTTATGAAATAAAATAAAATACAATACAAAGGACAAGGTTAAAGTAAGAAGACATATTAGAAATAAATATAATAAAATCAAGATTAAACGTGTATATAGTACAAAAGTTGTGATTAAGGGATTTCCTAATATTTCCAGGCAATAAGTCAAACGTGGATGCCGCTGTGATGTCACACGTTTCTAAACAGATCTGAAGCCGCTTACCTAGAAACAAGCAGAATAGATCCACAGCGACCAGCAGCTTCCTCCTGCTGTGGTCTTTGCAGTTATTGTTGCTCAGTGGACTCTTCGTATCGGCTGCCATTGTCTTCTCATATATCAAACAGCGTTGCATTTAAAAGTTTTTTTTTTTTTAATAACCGTCTCAAACCGAATGAAGGAAACCGTTAAGGCTCTGGTCTCTTAACGAATCGAAAGGGGAAAACAAGTTTGTTTTCAGTTTTGCTTTAAACTCATTCCTTTAAACCACGCGCTGTGTTTTCTCCGGACTTTCTATGATCACTGCCCGCTGCTTTCTTCTGTTCGCATCATCCTTTTACTGCTCAAGACTGACAGCCTCCTATAAAAGCCGCGCCTCCAGCTCCTCCCATCTCCCCCCCCCCCCCTCCGATTAATACCATATGAACATTTCCCCACGCGGGATCTTTCCCACACTCACACCAGACCTGCAAACGGATCCTGGAGAAAACACAGCATCATCACGAGGGGATTTCACAGAGTTTAGTCAGCCAAAAGATTAACATGGTCCTTTTTTTTCTTAAGCAGCGGAGGTGTAGGGCTGAATACTTACTAAGAGAAAGAGAAAGTCCTTTCCTCAAGGAAAAAAAAATACGGTTTCTAAATGAGAAAGGTAAACTCAAACGGTGCATTCAGAAGAATCAATGTCTTTATTTGATGTAATAAGGAAACAGAAACTGAAAGAAAAATCTTATAAGTATTTTCAAAACTTGAGGCAACTGCAAAGAAACCAAAAAGACAACAAAATACTGTTTTTTTCTACTATTTCTACTCACTCTGGTGCAATAACGGTGTCTATCATCAATTTATAGCGTCTAAAGAAAATTAAAGTGATCAAAGTAATAACACAAGTGAAAATCTTTTGTGAAAATAGCAATTCTAGCAAATTTAAACCAAAGAAATATTCTCCCCCCCCCCCCCCAGTTCATGTAATGTTTAATATAGACAGGTCCTCCTTCAGCTCCTGCAGATCAGACGGTGTCAGCGTACAGAGGAGGAGGAGGAGGAGGAAGGAGCTCCACCTCTGTGAAGTCAATCTGCTGTTCGCTGCCACAGAAAAAAAAAAAAAAGAAAAACACAAAAAAACCCAGGATGTATTAACTTGGAAGAAGGATGTTTTAAGTACAGCGAGAAGGCTTCTCTGCTCCACGAACACAAACAGTGATCAAAGAGAAGCCAGCTTCTCCCTCTGATTAGACGGAAACAACACTTACGGATATGGAGGCTCCTCAACTGCACACAACAAGCCTAGATAAAGACAAGCAGATACACATGTCACATAAACTTTGAACTGCTGTCTGGAAAATATGCAACACCAGCTTGTCTCCGAGTTACAGGAGATAAATGCTCCAGTTTAGTTGTTTTCCATTATGCCAGGAGTCTGAGTGGTGTTTAGACTGTAGAGGCCCCCGAGGTGATCTATGAGTGCCTTCCTTTTAGCTTCCCCATTATCAGTGAGAGAGAGACAGACTATGACGTCAGAGTCAGGGTCAATATTAAACTGTCAACTTACTTGACGTGTCCGAACTTTAAAGAAGACACAGAGAATAAGCAAACGTTAATAGCAGAAGGAGACACTGTGTACTGTTGGCAGAGATGTGCGAGAAGACCTGTACTTGATAGGAGCTGCTCCTCCGTCACCAAACTCATCAGTGCTGTGTTGAAACAACAAAGCTAGTTTCTGCAGAGCTTCTTGTCCCATCCTGGAAAGCAGGAACACAGTTCTGAGTGAACTTGTGAGGAAAAAAATGTGCACGCTGGATCGGCTCCATTGAGTGTTTAATATGGGTCAGTTTATCTTTCAGTCATTTGATTTTCATTTTAGAAACCGGTAAACAAACACATCAAGTGCCCATTTTTTAAATTTATTTAAAATATGCAAAATTAAAAGTGAAATACAAAGCTTCTCGTTTTCGGTGTAGAGGGACATAAACCTTTAAACTGTACAAAGTGGATAAAGCTGCAAAATGAATGGGAGTACAGTTATAACAATGTTCTCTGTACGTGAAGACTATAAAATCAAAGGTTTTATTCATTGGCTGCAGAATGACACTGGCAATAAGAAAAAAAAAATCCATCAGGGAAGCTGCAGGCCATTGCATTTTTATTTATTTTATGTTGTGTCCGAGGCTCTCTTGTACTTGTGATATATGTCCTGACAGGCGTTGTTTTGCCAAAAGTATTAACAGCCAAAGTTCTATAATTTTGTGTAAAATCTCCTCTAAGCACAGTTTTAAAAAACCTCCAATCCATGGCACACAAATAACCAGCACTGGTCCAGTCATTTGAATAAACAGGACTTTTTTCATGTCTGACTTCCTTTTAATGGAATTTTAATTTTCTGAAAGAGAAAACTCAAATCATTTTAAAAATGTGGCCCTTTCATTTTTGAAACTAGATGCTTGGTATTTTCAATCCAATTTTAATATTTCAAAAAGATCCAACAGCCACTTGATTCTTTTTGTTTTTTAATACCAGTCACTAACAGGAGAAATCGTTATCTTCAGTATATTTGGGTTATCAGTCAATGATCAAAACGACATGAGACAATTCAGGTACAGATGCTATGTTTCAGCTAATCTTGGGGTGTTCAGTTTATTTCCTTTCTTTGTGTGTTTAAATTGTTTTTTTTTTACCCAGATAAACTTGATTTCGGATAATCAGCATCCTTTATCAGCTTTTCTGGTTAAGATCCACGATTTAGGGTGAGAGTTGAGAACATAGACAGGCTGATAAACGGCTGAGCTTTTTGCCCACTACACAGCAGACGAGGCTCCAATCAGTCCACCTCTCTTGTGCTTCATCCTATCATCACTTAAGAACAACACACCACCAAGATAATCGTTACTCCTCCACTTGAGGTAGGGGCTAAGCCCAGCCTGGATGGATCAGTCCCTTTTTTCTTATTGAAAATCAGGGTTTCAGCGTTGGAGGAGCTCACCAATATTTTCTAATTTCCCTTTTACACTCTGCTGCAAACCTCTCCAGCATAAACTAAAAGGTCTGAAGATGCTATCAGAACCAGAACATCTGCAAACAGCTAAGACAAGCTGATAGTGGACAGAGTCCATCTTTCTACGATGTCTGAGGATCCAGATTATAAACCCAACACACTAACCCTTTGAGAATTTGTGTTTGTTTTTTGTTTTTTTTTTAAACCTCTATCAAGTTAGATGTTTCTATGCTATATTTATGTTTATTTTCCAAAGTTAACCTCTTGGTTATAAGACAACTGAAAGCAGTATTCTAGACATCAGCCTCCGAGTCCAGATCAAATGGCTGTTGTTGCAAAAAATTTTTACAGGTCCAACTGGTTTTGGAGGTTTGAATACAAGAAGTTCGGAGTGAATTTTGTTCTGTTATTTACTTTTTTTGTAAACCTTTTTTCAGATTCTATTTCCAAGATATTCTTTTTCCATATTTTCTTTTTTTTGTAATTCTTCCATATTTAAATTGTTCAAATTTCTCTTATTTAGACAGAGTTTCACCAAATGCAATGCTTTTTTTTTTTCAAATTTCACTTCACAGATCATATTCTCTTTCCTTTTGCGCTTAAAAAGTGAAGAGAATGTAAGAAGTTTTGTGCTTGAGCAAGAATTCTTTCAAACTTTCATTTTTAGATAGCGTTTTCTTTCCATATTGTCATTCACAGAACCTATTCTTTGTTTGCAACAATGATGAAAATAAATCCCTCCATATAGTTCCTGGTGGTTTTGATTTTTCTTAGTAATTTACAGTATTTTTTTTTACTCAGCTTTTCCAAATCTAGAAATTTTTGTTTTCTGTTTTTCCCCCTAAGCCTCTGCATCACACTGCAAGCTGCTACCATAACATCACTGATGCTGTGTGATGTAAAATGCACCTGCATGCTGGCTAAAAATACATCTTCCAGCTCTTCTAAGCAGGGCACCTTCTTCCACGTTACACGTTGTCCCCCACATGGCCTGAGGCCATCTTTAATCTTTATTTTGCCCTTGCAAATATTCCACAAAGGCCAGATTTGTGGTGTGCATGACTAGTGATTGTCCTCTCAGTAGATTCTGCTACCTAAACTGTGGATACCTGCAGCTGCTCCATAGACTTAAACTTTTATGCAACTTTCTCCCTGAGCTGTCTACTGTTTCCAGGTTTTTAATGGTGCCAATTGGCCTCTGATGTTCTTCATCAAACTTCAGAGTGTGACAGAGGTTCTGTTTCATCTAATTAGCTAACTTTTGAAGCCTGTGGGATTTTTGTAGCAGTATCAGTGTAAAGAGGCATTAGGAAACATACCAAATAACCTAACCCTTTGTTAAAAAGAAAAATAAAGAATTGAAAACCATGCGTCATTGCTCTTCCACTTTAAAATCATGGACTACTTTTCTTTGCATTTTATATAAAATTGCTAATAGAAAAAACAAAAACAAAAAACATTACAGTTGAGGGTGTAATGTAAACAACAGAGATATGATTGCTTTTGGTTTGGTTTTTCCCTTGCAGGAAAGTATTCCTGGGTTCAAAACCAGACCTTTGGTCTTCCCCATAGATTTTGCACATTCTGTGTGGGTTTTCCCTGGGTACTCCAGCTATTTTACCCCGAAAACACGACTCTTAAGAGAACTACTATCTCTAAATTGCCCTTTGCTGTTGGTGTCTGTCTTCAGCAGTCATTGGGCTCAAGATAGAGACCAGTGTCCACACGACCATATAAGGACAAGCGAGTTTTATATGGATGGATTTCTTTTCTAAAGCCACAACTGTTAACCATAAGTTAGTATAAACAGGTAGTATAACAGGGCGTATTTGGGACTTACTGTTGGTGCTGGTCTTCCAGGTTGCTGTCACTGAGGGTATGCTGGCCTTCCATGTGACCACATGCTGATAAAGTGAACATATAAAGGAGACAGAGTGATGAGCCGAGCCATCCAAAGTCAGCAGGACTCAAGTGAAAGGCGAGTTAAAACTGTTCATCGTTAGCAGAACGTAGTTACTTCTGCTCCTGGGCTCCCCCTACAGGTCTTTTTGAGAAGGTTGACTACAGATATCAGAGAGCTACAAGAACCAATGGAAAATGTTTTTCTGGGTTCTTTTTCTATCTCGCTTACTATATTACATTTGTTCAGTTTTAAGTCCTGTTTAATTTACTAGGAAACTAAGAGTTATTTAAAGTCTGGTTTAATGAGTCATCATATCCAGGAAAAAGAACTGGGTGAAAACTGAGGTTCAAAACATCATTAAAGACATATCCTCAACTGAATTTTGACAGATGACGTCTGAGATTCTACCCTTCCCTTTAAATAAGAGGACTGGATTTAGCACTTCGTTAAAAATAATCATACTTACACATTTCTGGTTCTGAAACTGTCTGCTGAGCAGTCCTGTGGTATAAAAATGGACAAACCAATGACTATTTGCACATGAAAGATAAAAAAAAACTATGACTATAGGACATCAAAAAAAGGTGTTATTGGGCTGAATATCAACAATATATATCTTACTGGCTTTCATAGGATGGCGAAAGAATTTCATCCTCACAGGCCCACTCCTCGCTGTCATCTGTGACTGTAGAAAAACAAACTGCAGTGATTAAAGTCAGCATGTCTGCTGATGAGAGATGTTTAGCAGCCTTAGCTTACACCAAATTCCTCCTCAACAGTAAAACAACACAGCTTTAAAGCAGATGGTGAGCGGCTGACTTGGTGCTTTGTCAATCAACAAGTGCAAACATTTTCTGGACCATTCGGAGTGTTTTTCAACCAATGAGTGACTGAAAGGCAACAGAAGGGTTGAAAGGACTCATATAGACAATTTGGACACTTACAGCTGCTTGTTAGAAGAGGCGGGTTAGAGGATCTGGAAAAAAGAAAATATGTTGTGGCTTATTTTGAATATGGAGTTTTGATGTTATTATTATTTTTTTTAAGTACCTGCTTCCAATACTGATGGTATCAGGCTCCACATAGGCTCCTCGTCCGGCGGCTTGAGCCTTTTTGCCAAGTTCCAGCATGTCTTTGATATTCAGCTCAACATTCATCACTGAAATATAACCGTCTATGATGGAGAGGGGGGTGGGGGGGACAACAAAGAGCAAAAACGATATAATTCAGCTTACATTTAAGAGAAGGAAAGATGCAATTTCATTATTCTTTCAAATATAATAAAATGATTTAACCTACACTTGTTGTTGGCGTCCCGGGCCAACCATTTGCCTTTGGGACAGTTGGTGGTTCGGATGATGCTGACCGTGTCGCCACTCTTCACCGGCAGGTCGTTCTTGCGGACTTTACTGACCCCAGTGACCTTAGCGTGATACATCGGCTCTTCCTGCCCTGTAACCTACACAGTCAACAAGGAAATACATCACTGTTTACAGTTTAAACTAAACCATCATCATCACCATAATCATCCAGATATTCTAAGCTGTTGTGTTTTATTTATTTAGTTTTGGATTTAAATAAAAAAAGGTGACATCAAACAAGCTTCAGCAGTATTGCATTCCTTACTTTGAACTTTTTTTTCATTTCGTTTTCTTTTTTCTCCCTCTCTTTTTGCTCCTTTCTCTCCTTTTCAAGTCGCTGTTTCTCCCTCTTTCTCTGGTCTTTGTGATCTGCAGTGTTGGGGCTTGTACTTTGCCTAAAACAAAAAAACAAAAAAAATAGAAGGAAGAATTCAGACAGTTTAATGCGCAACAACAAATATGACAGCAGGTAAGTGACAGATCACACTGATGGGGCTTCAATCTGCAGGGTGTTCCAATACAGTGTCTGGGAAACATAACAGAAAACTATAGGCTTATAAGTAAGATTAATGTCCAAGATAAACAAACAAAAGAGATCAAGAGTAGGCTTGGAAAGACATACCATGGATGCCGTGGACGTTTGTGAAGACATGCCTCCCCCTTCTGGAAATGAGCACAGGAGTTAGCATGCATGTAGCCCCTTCCTGAAAGCATTTCCATCATGTGGCATCAGAAAAAACATCATTTAGGATTTTCTATGCTTTTATACCAGTGGTACAAAAATGAGAAAATAAAGAAATCATAAAATACACCTAATTTAAACAGAAGCATTCAAACAGTCTATAAATATAAACAGTGCTGTTCTGACTCAGGTTTATCAAAGAAAAAATATGACAGGTCAGGGAAAAGGGGGGGAACTTTTCGCAGGAAAACAAGTTATTGTGTACTTGATAAAGCTGACCTTCACTGAAAAAAAAAGGTTGAAGGAAAACCTTTGGAAGGTATCTCCTTCATAATTTCCCACCATCTTTGAAGAGGAAAAAGGTACAGCGATAGGATCAGATTCTAAAACAGACACTACATATCAGCATCCTTCCAGCTGTGGTAGGATCATGCAGCAGGGAAACCAGATGGAGATGATGGGAATATAGATTTTGCTAAATACAAAAGAGGTAGAGCTGCACTATGTTAAAAAAAATTGTGACAAGGATTACATTTGCACATAGTACAAATGCAACATGTTTTCTTCTTTCCAACCTTCTCATCTATTGTTTCACCACTTTGTGAACTTTATTTTAGGCTCTCTGTCATATTTGTCTGAACAAAGCCTCTGCTGCTGTGAGCTGGCTACATAGTTCTCTAGCATGGAAAATAAAAGTTCATAACGCTTTGAATATATTAACCAACAGTTATTGCTGTCCAAACAGTCATGTGCGACATAAAAATTGCACACAGCGGTATGAAGATGACGATATGTTTAACATATATTGTGCAGCATTAATGCATGTTGGAAGAAGATCAGGACAACATATTGTATCATCTAGATCTGATATTCTATTCTTTGTGCACCCACAACTTAAAATCAATTAATTCATTTGCTTCATAGGCATCCACTTCTTTCTGATGATTTCTTTCCCACAGAGAATCTCTATTATTTATTAAGAAATATGTAGTTTTGATCATAAACAAAATAGAAGTCGTTAGGATTTCTGAATAACTTCACAAGGTATTACATATGCATCTGAAATGTATCCAGTTTTATTAGTATGGCAAAAATGTAAATTAAATTGTGTTTAATAAAAGGTCCACTTACCTTTGACTGGCTGTTAGCATATGGATCTGGAAGAAATGACACAAACGTTGAACTACACCAAGATGAATGTTTGCACAGATTTTAATGTAAGAAAGAAAGAAAAAAAGAAAGACGACTTAACTCTTCAGTCGGTTTTTTTGTTTAACTGATATCTGGCTTTCAAGGAGCTTCTTGATCTCGACATCTTCGTAAAGGTTATCGCAGGTTTCATAGTAGCTGTTCTGGTGAGGTTCCCTAGAAAACAGAAATGATCCAGATGTGGGAATAATAACTTGCAGCTATGTATAAACATATGTTCCAAGTTCTTACAGTACCTTGGTTGGGTTTGACTTTCATAGCTTGATGTTGGATGGTCCGTAAGCTCAGGTTCTTCTTGGACAGACAGGCTCTCAGCAGCAGACGCCTCAAAGCCAGAATTGAGATACGCATCTACAGCTGCCTCTTCGCTGTAGGACGGTGGATCTGGTAGAGGCAGTTCTGGAAACTCGGGCAGGTTTACCGGATCAGGAAAGCTTGCTGGGTCAAGGGGTATTATGTGTGGGCTGCCAAGGTTTAGATCTTGGTCCACATGGCTCCTATTGGTCTCTACTGGATCACAAACTGACAAGGCAGAGTCTGGAGCCTCATAATCAGTGACCTCAAATCTGAGGGGTGTCACAACAACTATGTCTAAGGCTTCGGTTTCTAATGCAGCCACATCAACTGGTTCGCCTTCTGGTGTTTCGAACTCTGAAGACTCAAAGTCTGGAAAATCGGGAGCGTCCAGTACAAAGACTTCCTCCTTTTTTGGTGTTTGGCACCAAACGGGGGATTCTTCTAGATAAAAAGGAGACGAAACAAAACTTATTTAGCTCAAAGAAAACTTCTGAGATCCACACAGAGGTTAGAGTCAAATAAAGCAGGATATTACCTTTAAATTGGACTGGATAGTACGAACTCAGATCAACTGTTGGAGGTCTGGCTGGCTTTACCGGAGCGGCTCCAAGTGTCCACAGCTCAGGTAGCTGCTTCTTTAAGGGAACCCTGGTTGAACAAGCTTCAGCAGACCTCAGAGGCAGTCGTTCGGCTTTCTCTACAAGAAGTTTGTCTAAAGTTGGCTCTTTGGAAGAGGAAAAAACAATCATGGGAAGTTATCTAGTTAACCAAATATTTTAAAAATAAGTACAAAGTGATATATTTCTTATGAATAACATACTACGAGCAGAGCTGTTTGCTTTGAAGAAAGGTCGAGCAGAAATACAGGCAAAGTGTGGAAGGCATGCGGGCGGAGGTAGGAGGACATCTGAACCAAGGCTGCTGGGATTCTTTGGAGACAAAGGGAAGGTCTTCGCTCTACAGCTGCTGTCAGGTGAGTGCAAACCTTTGGGTTTAGAGGGAATCATAATCTGCCGCCGTGAGAGCTTCTTTTTGGCCTTCTCCAGTGTGCTCAGTATCCTGTTGTCAGAGTCAGGACAGGTTGCTGGTGGAGGAGGAGTGACCGTGGATTCAGGACTGTGGAGGAGGTAATCAGAGTGGTAATTGTGGAGGGAACCCTGCTCTTCGGTGCTCTGTTTTCCCCTCAAGCACAGTTCACCAGGAGCACTACAAGGTCTGTAGCTTAAATCGTCATATGGAGGCTCATCTCCATTATCAGCAGAGTGCTTGGATGCTTTGGCTGATTTGAAAGGAAGCAATAAACCCTTCTTCTTCATTTTAGCGTGTGGGAAAACTTCTCTTTCTCGCTCTGGTTCCAGTTTGTGCTCCTTTCCAGCAGGTGCATCCACCTTATGGTCTTTAACAGGCAGGACAGGGAGCACCAGAGGCATTTGTCGGTCTTTGAACGAATGCTTCGATGAGTTATCTCCATTTGCAAGCTGAGATGAAGGAGATGTCTGCCTATGATGAGGTGGAAATGAAATGGGCCGTCTGCCTCCAGATGAATGAAGCCCATCCCTGAAGAGAACACAGGGAGCCTCCGGTGTTTGGTTTTCCACAGCTATGGCTGTACCGCTGACAACTGAGCTTGAGTGTCCTAAATGCTGTTGAAGGAGTTTGGGTTTTTCAGCAACTGGTGGTCGACTGTTTTTGGAATACGCCAGGAAACCCTCTTCCTGAAATTTGGCCCTCAGTGCTTTGAAGTTAATTTGCCCTCCCTTAAAACAAAAAAAAAAAAAAAGGGGGGGGGGGGATATTCAGAGAAACAAGAAAACTATTGCAGTTTGTTTAATTGATTCTTCAATTAATAAAACTATACTTGTTGTAGCTCACCCCACTGTAAAAATACACGTCAAACAAACAAAAAAAAGTGCTTTCTTGTGTGGAAAAAATATTTTTAGTTGTGTAAACCTGAGAAAAGCAAAACAAGCCTTATACTTAATGCCAGATTCTTAAAAAGTCATTTTAAACAAGACCATCTTTTAACACTATTTAATCCCAAATATACTATATAACACATCTAGTATATCATTTTTTAGGGGGAATTTCAATGCAGGCCTGAATTTTTAGAAAAACAATTTTTTTTTAAGGATAACAAAAAAAAAAAAAAAAAAAAAAACCTATAAAAGACCCCAACCAAATCTACAAAAACACAAATGTCAAAAGAAAAGCACTCTTCCCATTTTACTGCATGTAAGTTGAGGATATATATATAATAAAGTATCACTTTGAATTTAAATCTAAACGTAAAGGAAATGAAGATATTTTTATCAAGATAAATTTTCGTTCATAACTGCATTTGAAGAGGGATATTTTTGGCCACTCAGAACAAATATGTCAATATATACAGCTACGTTAAAAAAACGAATCCATAATACATATCTGGAAATACAGCCATTATTGTTTTAGAATATTAGTAATCATATGAGGATAATTGATGGGAACATCTGGATTAGTTAAACTCATTTAGCACAGATTAAGTGGTTACATGTATTTTTCATTTCCCAGTGTCCCCAAAATATGTAGTTTTTTTACTTACAGCTTTCGGATCTACCTCTTCCATCCTCGTGGGTTTTATTCATCGCCGTCCAATGCGCCTCGCTCTGAAAGCAGCTTATTGTTTGGTAACATCAATGCAGCGAACAGCTTTCAGACGCTCAAACAAACTTCTTCAAACTCCGACACACCTGCGTGATAGGCGCGCGTTTCCGCTCATGGAGCGAGCAAATCAGAAGCTTCAAACACAAAAGACTCGTCTTGGTGGGATTTTTACCTGCATTTAACATTTTTTCCGACAACCCAAAGTTAAGAAAACACCACAGACATTTATTATGGGTACACCTAGTAACAACTGGTACTATTGCATTTAAAAAATAGACAAAGAATACATTGCAATGCACGGTCTATGCATCTAAAGAATAAGAAATCAACCTAATATATATTTTAAAAATGTATAAATAATAAATTTTTTAACTACAATGGGGTGATTTTGAAAAAAAAAGAAAACATGAACCTTGCCTACCTATAAGTTGTTGCAGAATTGCACAAGATTGTAGAAATATATAATGTCCAAAACGTTTCAAATTAATTAAAAAAGTTTATAGAACATTTTGATTTAGGCCCTACTCCTTATTTTAAAGGTGAAGGGTCTATATTTGCTTTAACCAAGTTTGAAGGAACCTGTCCCTATACTGAGTGGAAAATCACAGATTTAAAAATAATCTTATAGAACCAGACAGTCATGTTACCTGCAGAAATACTCAGATGACTCAGCAGTCATTGGGTGCATCAAAGATGGACAAGATGCTGAGCACAGAGAGCTGGTGAACAGCTTTGTAGCATGGTGTGGAAACAGTCGTCTGATCCTGAAGGCCAACAAAACAAGGGAGATGAGTGTAGATTTCATAAGAAAACAGGAACAAGTTGAATCCATTTAACATCACAGGAGAAGACGTGGAGGTGCTGGAGAAGTATAAATACCTTGATGTTCATCTGAACAACAAACTAGACTGAATATACAACAGTGAAGCCGTCCACAAGAAGAGACAGAGCTGACTGTACTTCCTAAGGAAGCTTAGGTCATTCATTGTTTGCAAAAAGATGCTGCATATCTTCTGTTGTGGAGAGTAGGATCTCCTCCCCCATCATCTGCTGGGGTAACAGCATCAGAGCAGATGACTTAAAAAAGCTCAAAAAGCTAATAAAGAAGGTCGGCTCTGTTCCAGGAACTCCTCTGGAAACTCTGGAGGTTATTTCACAAAGGAGAATTATTCATAAAGTCAAAAAGACAATGGACAACAGTGAGCATTTTTTAACTACAGAGTGCCTTTAGTCAGAGGCTTCTCCAGATCTGGTGCAAGACAGACTGGTACAGAAGATCCTTCCTGCCTACAGCTATCAACACTTAAAGCAGCTGGTTAAGAGAAAACAAAATAGGAATTACTAGAATATTTAATTTCCCTTTGGCTGCAATCAAAATGAAAAAGAAAATTCAGACATCTAAACAAACCCACAGCTTTGGCAGGGTGGTTAACATTAATCCATATGTGTATCATCCAATGTTGCCTAAAGTTTTAAAATAAACTAGTGTGCTATTTACTGTAAAACTGTCACCTGGTTTATAATGTTTGGTTCCAATTATTTGCAACAGCAATGTGCAAAAAAAATAATCTGTGTTGCAAAACAACAAAAACGCTTGTTTTCTTCTCACTAGAAATTTACTATACATGAAATCAGAAATCTGAAGGCCAACTTTGTTGTTAATACTATTCACTGTCAGTCATCTCAGTCTTTCTTTTGGCAAGGAAAATCTTAAATAGTTCTTTATTCAATCAGAACACTTGTTCTCCATGTTTTCCATTTGTGCAGCCTGTGCCCTCCCGTCACTATCAGACTGTTCTCCAAAGATAAGTTCACATTGGTCTTTTTTCATCTGTGCATCAAGATGGCCACCAAGAAGACAAATAATAAAGATTTTTTTCAATGTCTATGATCAAAGATAGATTAATTCATAACAAATGCACCACTTATCATGGAATTGTGAGTTTTCGTTTCTATGATCATAAAAATCATTATACAGTACGTGCAAAAAAGAGATATATTTTGCTTTATATGCCCTAATCCGCCACTTGCATATGCCCTAGGCCAGCCATGACTGTAAGGATGTTTCCTCTCTGCCCACCCAACTCCCTGTCTTTTTAGAAACATTAAAAAAAGTATCTACCTAAAAATAACAGGATAACTTCTATAAAAAAAAAATTAATTACAAACGCTTCAAATCTGGTTAAATGTTTAGAAGTCCTGAACAAAAGGCCCCCAAAGCAACCTAAACCAAATATACATTCACTGTAATGGGCTAATTATGATAATGTATCTTTGTTTTTATGCTTTTATTTAAAAAGGATTACAGATTTATCTAGCTTCAGGTTAAGATAAAATGAAACAACTAATTTTTCTAGCAGCTGCAGCTGCTGTATGTCAAGAGCAACCACTGCTGGTGGTACTGTCCTATTTCGGTTCAAAATCATCAGAAATGTTTGGGAACATAACACAGCTGTTGTTTCAGATTGAGACATGGGGGAGCACAGGTCATAAAAAAAAGCTTTCCCAGCTTTTGTAAGAGTTGGTGTTTACTCTTGATTAATTATTTACTTTTGTTTGCTATGACAGCAGCGGTAGAAGTCCTCTCAGGATCCCAATAGTCACTGTGTGATGTGATGTATCTAAGCTTTCCACTTATTTTGCAAAATGGGGGCACTGAATTATTCTATACTGGCTTTATGTGTGCTGCATCTGTTTGTGAACAGTAACCCAACTGAGAACGCATCCAGGAAGCCTTGGATAACTAATAACAGGTTTAGTATTTTGACCTAATTCTACCAGACTTTGAAATTCATGCATCCCATGCCGGGTATTTTGTTTGAAACGGAAAAAAATGTTATTTGATCATTTCCAGGAGGGCCAGAGCTGCGAACAGACCTGCACCCATCAACTGTAGAGTGGAGAGCTGGTCATCTTGGACAGAATGTAACTCCTGCACAGATAAAATGGTAAAAATATTGTTTTTTTTTTAACTAAAGCTGAAACTCTTCCAGATTTCTATATGAGTGGACCACTGCTCTGATAAGATCACCAATATGTTCAAAGAAAGCACTAAATCAGCACTATAGACAGGTTATTGAAGGGAGGCTTGGGGGAACTATGCAGCTATCAACCTCCACCTCAAATGCTGTTATGACCTTTAGCCTGTTACATATACAGTATGTTCTTTTTGAGATTTAAAGGAACTACCTTTGATTACCTTTAACAGGAATAATGTTGCAGCATATATTAGACAGCTTGGATCACCTTTTTAAATGAACTCACCCAAGCATTCTCATTTGTTTGGTTATCAGAGTTTCTTTGATCTCCTAATTTATAAGCTATGTCCTGTTTTTCACTGGAGTAAAATAAGACATGACATAAGATTTTTTGTCAGGTAGATTTTTTTGGGGCTGCACGAGGACCATAGTGAGGGGGTAAAGCTAAACCTTACAGAGAGAGAGCTGAGACATCTTTGGATTGATACATGTAGTTTGTTAAACTGGAACTATGTGGTTTGCTTAGATAAGACAAACATATGAAGCTACAGACACCCTAGGTAGTTGTGAAATGAGTATGGTGGAGGGTCTGTGATGCTGTGGGCCTGCTTCTCTCCCAAAGCCACTCTCTAGGAAGTTGGTTTAGGTTTATTTTAAAGGATAACCTATTACAGCCTTTTTTTCTGGGAAAGGAAAAGTAGTAAGTAGGATGATGGACACAGAGATATAATGAAATTAATAAGAAAATATTTTTGATTACAAAAAATCAAGCTATTTTGATGGCCATCTAAATACTGAGATGCTAGATTCAGTTTATTTATTTAGCGCCAATTCACATCACATGTCATCCCAAAGCACTTTAGTAGTCTATATAAGGAAAACCAGCTGATGACATTCACTCATTGATTAAACAGCAATCCTGCACACCAAGCATGCATGTAGCGACAATGGAGAGGAAAATCTCCCTTTTAACAGGAAGAAACCTCCAACAGAACCAGGCTCAGTGTGAGTGGACATCTGCTGCGGTCAACTAGGGTTCAAGGAGAGAGAAGCAGACAGGCTACTCTATTCTATAGAAAACTTGTGGGATGTGCTTAATAGAAAAGCTAGGGTACATGGAGGATCAAGAGGGAGTTTGCTTAAAGCAACAGCCAATTGCCCAAATTGTCTTTTTGTTGCCCAAATGGAGTTATAAAAATTACTTCCTACAGGAGGTTCCAACAATTAAGATGACTTTAATATTCCTTTAAATTTATGGTGTGTAATAATTACAGGGTTTTAATGACAGAAATGTCATTTATTACACATAAGTATGAACATCATCTATGAACTGAAAGTCTCAATTTTTACGTTTGCTTTTCCTTAGAAATTGCTTTTTATAATTACATAGGAGTGAATCTCACATTTATAGAGGTAGACATCTTTGTGCACTGTAGCAAAGAGTTGACAAACTAGTAAATGTAGAGATCGTCATAATGCTCAAATGTGATTGTGTTAAGTATAGAGGGATGAACTAAGACAGGTCACATACCATACTTATTCAGCAACATCCCGAACGTTTCATGGAAAATGAGGATTGACGTTACTGAGAGATTATTTAAAGTACTGACAAAAGTAACCTTACTACGTGTAGCCCTCAGAGCTGTAAATAAAACATGCTGAATAAGGATAAGTTATGTCATACAGACTATGTAGGTACAGTCCTGCTCACCATTATTGGCACCCCTTCATGTTTTGCATAGCTGAGTGAATATTTTCTGAAGGAAATTCATC
>JAUZNJ010040988.1:0-10173 GCA_034780135.1 Jordanella pulchra | reverse complement strand
GTGTAGCGCGGATGTAGCTCGTGACGTCACGCGAGACGATCCCCCCCTCTGGTTTTTTTGCAAATCACACACTGTATGTATCTAATACATAAACTAAATAAAATACTCACTGGCAGGCATACCAATAATGCAGGGTTATTGCATTAAGAAAGTATTTTCCGTCTCCAGCTTCAAGCAGCGATCATTTTCACCTTGAAATGTTACACAATTCAGGTCAATGATAATTGCTTAATATTATCAGCTGGTGAACTTTTCAGTTAAGTGTTTATTGAAAAGCAGTCAAACGCTGCCCATCGAATATGACCCTAAAAACTATTACCGGATAAATGTATTGCACTGTTAATTATGCTATTGATTTTCATAAAGTATTTCTGATTATTTATATATTTTAAATCACGTGGTCTGACTTGAAGATGCAGAAGAAAACTGAAAGAAAATGCATTTCTGTTCATCTTTTGACACACATTTTAAAATTGTTTTAATCTTATCACCAATTAAAAGAGGATGATAAGACTGACATCTGTCAGGTACTATGACATAACCACTAAGAGGAGAAATAAATAACACTTCTTAGCACTTCTTATAATAAGTGGGATATAGAAAGAGAAACATCCCCAAAACTGATGTGTTTGAAGCAGGAAAATGGGTAAGCAAAAGTATCAGAGCAGGTTTTATGAGGACCAAATTGTGGTGTCTAGATGACTGTGTCCAAGCATCTCCAAACCTCCAGCTGTTGCGGTGTGTTCCCAGTTTGTAGTGGTCAGATAGTCTTCATCAAATGTTGCGTAATGAATGAAAACAGGTCAACCTTTGATAAGGTACTGCTCATTAAAGGGCATGGAAAGCAGTGGCTGGTCACAACCCAGCAGAGGGGCTATTCTAACTCAGATTTCACAGGAAGTAAAGGCTGTTTCTTATAGAGCACAGATTGTTTGTTGGATGTATATGACACAACCTTTAGGTTGTGGCATTTTTTAGCAGGATAATATGCCCAGCCAAAAAGCAGGAATGGTGCAGGGATAGTTTGAATAATGAGCTTTAGGCATTGAAATAGGCTCAAGATTTCTGAAATCTAAATTCAAGTTATGATCTGTAGGATTTATAAGACCAATAACCATGATTCAGTAGACCCCACTTGATAAATTACAGAACTCGAAGGATTGAAGCACATCTTTATAGGTCTTGCTGATTCAGAGCCTCAATGAGCCAGAGCTGTTTATCTTTGAAGACATGAACATTTTCTCTTTTTTATTTTAAATATTCATAAATTCTTATATTTTTGCCGAAGCTGTCACTAAAGTAAATATAAAGAGTTTAATTTTAAGCCTTTTTTAGACATATGTATTTTACAATATGTACATTTCTGCTTGACCTAATTGAGACTGTGTTAGCTCTACAGGAAAAGGATATTAATACTTAGTTGGCATTGTAACTTAGATTACGCATGGGATCTAATGTTTCCTAATGCTGTTCAAGGTTTCAGTCAGCTCTACTGTACTGTGCAGGGACATCTCAATGCACTTGTTCTTATCTAGGAGTGAACACGCTCTGTCAATGTCATCCATAATCGCGGGGCTCCAGACTTGGGCAAGTGGGAGGAAACAGTGTGACGGCCTTGGACACTATCACTGTTGGTGTGCTATCAGAGTCCTCTCCAACACTACAGTTTACCCAATTTAATTTCAAATGATCAAACATGGTGTCAGGGGAGATTTTTTTTTCTTTTTTATTAGCTTTTAATGGATGTTCATTCTAAAATTTACAAAAAACATTATTTTAATATCACAATTAATTTTTTAAAGCTTTAGATTACAAAGAAATTCCAAAAGTATATTTTCTTTAAAGACATACAAATAAATTCATGAACTATTTTAAAGAAAAAACTAAATTATAGTGACTGATAAAAAAAAATACATGTTTTTCTTTGCAAAAATATGTGTCATTTTACATACAGGTCTGACATAAATGCTTAATAATATATAATAATATATATAGCCTTCTAGACAATAATAAAAACATGAATTTCTTTTTTTTTCTTTTAACTGAATGCTTTCTTATAAATGCATTGAAATATAAGCCCATAGAATGAGAAAAAAAGAAAGAAGCATTATTCATTCTTCACAAAACACACATTAAGCTCATAGCTTTTAATCAGTGAGCCACAGGTTTCATATTACAATGTTAATAGGAACACAAGGACAGTCATACAAGTAAGGCTGGATACAATCTTCTTTTTTGTATGCTCTCACCTACACTGTACCTATGGAGTAGCTGTTTACTATAAACTCTAACCTTATTTGTGCCTCCACTGACGTTAACCCAGATGTCACAATTCACACTCCACAAAGAGTGAATGGTCCACTTGTTATGTAATGGTTTACATTGGTTATTGCTTAGTTTCATTCACTTAACCATGGATAAATTATCTGGATTAAAGCTAACTCATTCTCCCGACATGATCACCTCTATTTCAATGGTCTGACTACCTCCTGACAGATAACACAATACCTTCAACATTATACAAATTAGTGTAAAAATCCCAATCAAATCTAAATCTCTAAGGGTCAGTTATGCAAGGCATGTCTATGGGTGTGTTAACGTTCACTTCCAAAGAGCTGTTTATGATTCAAATATAATTTGTGTATGGCTACAAAGGTTTTTATGAAAGAAGCGTGATGTGCATGTGCACAGTAAGTCCAGGCTGCATGGATATCTCATTAAATTTAGCTTAACCTGGCGGGGGAAAATGCCTTGACCAGCTTTTGAAATGTATTTTGTTTTTATTTTGTGTGAAGACAAACTAAAAACAATCTGCTAGTTGCAGGTTGATATCAAAAGTAATAGGTTAACATAAATTCCATTTCCATGCTTACTAAGTATAAAAAACTTGGCTAATTGTCACCTTGCTCAAAGTTGTATCCTCCACCTCTGTCAATGATCCTTCCAATTAAAATTTCTAATGGGTTTACTGGAATTTAAATCTGAGCAGTGATCCCCTGACCTTTCTCCCTAATGTAACTCTCTACACACATCTGAGGCATTCCAAAGCGTCTGACGGGTAAATCTGTCCTATGAGTCCTTGGTCTACCCTGTGGCATCCACTTGGCATAGAATGTATTTATGTCTAAGCTGAAATAGCCATCTATACCGCCCTAATTTAATCCCATTGAGGAAACCAAAGTACAAGTGAACAGCTTAACCTACAAAAATCAAAATTAGTTGACAAAGAAATGAGCTACAATGTCTTAATTCTTTCCCCAAAGAGTCCTTCAGTTTGAAGATGCATTCCTCATCCTCACTACTCATCAACAGTTTCTGTAATGGTTTCAGTCACTGTTTCCAGTTTGGTTTCAGTCTGAGAAAGAAACTTTTTGGTCCCTGCAGATGAGGGTCCTTCCTCTTCTTCATCTTCTAGTTCCCAGTCTAGATCAGCAGTTGCATCTTGGTACTGCTGGTACTCTGACACCAGGTCGTTAAGGTTACTCTCTGCCTCTGTGAACTCCATCTCATCCATACCCTCTCCCGTGTACCAGTGGAGGAAGGCCTTCCTTCTAAACATGAGGGAGAACTGCTCTCCCACTCGGCGGAATATCTCCTGAATGGCTGTGTTGTTGCCGATGAATGTGGAAGCCATTTTTAGACCTCGCGGTGGGATGTCGCACACAGCCACCTTTACATTATGGGGGATCCAGTCGACAAAGTAGGCACTGTTTTTCTGCTGTATTGCAAGCATCTGCTCATCCACCTCTTTGGTGGACATCCTACCTCGGAAGACACCAGCCACTGTGAGGTAGCGCCCCCGCCGCGGGTCGCATGCCGTCATCATGTTTCGGGCATCAAACATTTGCTGGGTGAGTTCAGGCACAGTGAGAGCTCTGTATTGCTGGCTACCCCTTGGTGTCAGAGGGGCGAAGCCTGGCATAAAGAAGTGGAGGCGGGGGAATGGCACCATGTTGACAGCCAGCTTCCTAAGGTCAGCATTAAGTTGTCCTGGAAATCTTAGAGAGGTCGTGACCCCGCTCATGGTCATGGAGACCAGGTGATTGAGATCCCCGTAAGTCGGCGTGGTCAGTTTTAGGGTACGGAAACAGATGTCATAAAGAGCCTCGTTGTCAATGCAGAAAGTCTCATCTGTGTTCTCCAGGAGCTGATGTACGGAGAGCGTGGCATTATAAGGCTCCACCACTGTGTCAGAGACTTTAGGAGAAGGCATGATGCTAAAGCTAGTCATGATCCGATCTGGGTAGTCCTCTCTGATCTTATTGATGAGTAGGGTACCCATGCCGGAGCCTGTGCCACCCCCCAGCGAGTGAACCAGCTGAAAGCCTTGGAGGCAATCGCAGCTTTCACTCTCGTTCCTCACCCGGTCCATCACCTGCTCCACTAACTCAGCTCCCTCTGTGTAGTGGCCCTTTGCCCAATTGTTTCCAGCTCCTGAGCTCCCTGCAATGCCATATTTAACAAAGGTTAGTTATTTAACCACAATAGTTAGAGTACAACCTTAAAATCATAAAGAAACCAAAGCCATGCTACTTGTCCATACAAACTCCCCACAAACTTCCAGTTAAAATGAAAGGGTTTAATCCTGAATTCCATTTTATTTGTAAGGAACAGTAAAGGCCATATATGGGACACTATTGATGAATTGGATAGTAAGAATATTGGGCTATTGGGCTGTTCATTGACATTAGCCTCACCATGGATGAAGTTGTCTGGTCTAAAAAGAGCACCAATGCGACTACCTCTGACACTGTCCATAGTGCCAGGCTCCAAGTCCACAAGCAGCGCTCTGGGGACAAATTTACCACCTAGAACCAAAATCAACAAGTTTAGAATGAAATATTTCTGGAAATATACATCCTAAATCAATGTATTTCTGATATTTAATTCCAAACTATTTGCTGAAAAACATTATGAAAAAAATGTAGGGAATTCGGATTTGAAAACACTGGGCAAACAGATGTCTTGGTCTGGTACCATGCGCCTCATTAAAGTAGACGTTGACCCTCTCCAGCTGAAGCATGCTGTCTCCTTCATAGATACCAGTTGCATTGATCCCATGTTCTTCACTGATTACTTCCCAGAACTACAACAGAAGAAAGTTAAACCATGTACTGTTAATAGATGACTCATATAAACATATAGACACACCAAAAATATTTGGAAGTTTGTGTGGGGCTGTCTGTGTTAAAGAATTTCAAACCACAACACAAAGACATTCTCCATTTGATGCTTATGATTTTGTATGAGCTAGCTAGGGACTAGCTTATACAAAATGAAACTGCAGTTTAAGTTCTCAGGTCAGCTGACTGTTTGTAGATTAGCACAGCCCAAAATGTCAAAAGCAGCATGTGTTGCCAATTTTTATCATTTTGTTGTTCCACGCTCTTGTTTCGTGTTAGCCGTGATAAAAACGTCCCACCCACAGCATTTCTGCTTTGGTTCTTATCTTTTAACTGAGAGCCTGATGGGGAACACCCTCTGTCACTCATGATGAGTGACAGAGCAAATGCACAAGTCAAAACATTTACAACAAGAATAAATATACCGAATAGTAAATTCGCATGCAGTTTAGTAGTACTATTTTATGTTCTTATAACCGTCCTATTTCTTCATATTCCCATAAGAAACCACAGATTTTTAATGCCAATTATTTGATTCATGCAGGATTTTTTGCAGATGATATTTTAGTAAATGTGGCTTTTTTATTACCTTAGAGCCGATCTGGTTGCCACATTGTCCAATTTGCAGATGCACGATTTCACGCATGATGATTGAGAGACAGTTCACAGAGCAGCTGACGGTCCGAGATAGTCCTCAGTGCTCTCATCTGTCTTATATATGTGAGCAGAAATGATGTCATCAGTGACATAAGGAAGTGCACCATTTAAAACAAAAAAATGTGATAACCCCAGAACTCACAATGAAATCTTGTTACTCTGCACTACAAAAGTCTTATACTTCTTGTCTACAACAGTTTATATGATCTTTTAAGGATCAACCATCTTGTGGACCTTTTGGAGCTGTTGTCTAAATTTATTTATCTACTTTAACAAATTATAGGCCCTATGTCTTTTTGATTGTTTCGCTGCTTTCTACCTACTGGCTATATCAACTCCATAACCTGTTAATTTCTCTGGTTACATCTATGTATTTGTGCACGGTATTTAAATTTACAAATATTGTGCATATAAGTTTGCTATCATCGGGATGCTTTCTACAGACATATTAAGGTAAAAACACATATGTGTATATTTTGTTAAAACTTCTAATTTTAATGTATTCAGCTGCAGAATAAATTGCTTGCTCCTCAGCCAAATAATCTTTCTGTACCGGTGCAATAAAAGGTATTGATGAGCATGGCTGTAAAAAAGATACATGGAAGTGGATCATTTCTTTTCAATGCTAACCAATAAATATCATGCATTTCTTTCTACTTCTCACATATTTAATATACAAATATTTTACCACAACTAGTCTATACAAAAGAAAACATTACTCCCTTCATTCAAAATAGAGTTTAAAAAAGAACTTGGAGTGGTTGTTTATGATCGTGGAGTTGCTGGTAAATGGTCAGACTTTGAGGGAGGCTACCATCTAGTGGATAAAGATCGTTATTACAGGTTACATGTAAATGAAAGTCATTGGATTAATTTAAACCCGTCGAATTCAAGTTTTTTGCTAATAAAAGTCTCAAATTCCTTAAGGTAAAGTAAATAGTTTCTTTCCTAATTGTTTTTATTGTTTCTATCCAAGGCTTGATTTAAATGAAAAATACAATTAAAAATCCGAATATTTCACATTTTTAAAAGGCTGTTATAGTGCTGTATCTTCTTGAGCAAGGAACTGAACAGTTCAAGAGGTTAAGTAATGTTTCAGACTTTATAGCTCTGTTAACATTGTTTGATATTAAATTCTTAGATGTTGAATAAGTAAGTACAATATTAATGGATGTACAGTGTCATTTATATAATGCCTTTGTTTATTGAGAATTGCATCTTTAGAAAGAAAGTTTTTTTCTGAACGTTTTATATTACAAAAAAAAAAAAAAAAAAAAAAAAACAAGTGGTGTAGGCCAAGTGCGGCGAATTAAATGAATAGCTGCGGTTTGTGTGCGTTAGCCCTGGGTTTACAGAACTATCATACAAAGACCACACATTCTCAAACCAAAGAAGTTGAATAACATTCTGTATTGTTTGTGTGTTTTCTTGAATAACATGGACATCATGTAATGTAGAATGTAAACTGGCCTAACGTCAAATGTACATGAAGTAGCACAAAAAAAGTTCAGGAGGCAGTTGAAGGTAACAACCATACTTAATAAAAAATAACAATAATAATATAAGAAAACAGCAATGCCCTAGAGCTTGTTGCTAGATTATAAGGATAAGAAGACATGACATAGTGGTGAACCTACTCGTAAGTACTCATCTTTTCATAATAACTCCAAAACTATGTTGATGACTCATCCAGGAGGTTATAAAACATCCAGGAGCAACATCTGAAGGCACATGCATAAAAAAAACAATCTGGAGGATTCTGAAGACTTTTGAAAGAAAATTAATCTGACTAATGAGACTAATGTAAAACTCGTTGGAAGGTGTGAGCGACATCACATCTGGAATAAATCTAAAATAAAATGTACAACAATAAAGCTTAAACAGATTAATTCTAAAATGAAGAAAACGTATAAAGCATGGTATTTGGATTGCTTCAGTAAAAACAAGGAAATTAAACATTGATATGTAATGCTTTTAGGTCACATTTTTATCATTTGTTGGTGTTTAGTTACAGTGAACAGCACATATGGTTTACTTCATGCAAGTTATTTTTGACACATTTCAGATTCTGATGAGCACTGACAATAATCAATCAAAATGATTGTTCAAGGAGAAATAAAACAATCAGAAGTCAAAGGATCCTTAGCTATATTCCTCACAATCTGACAGGCTGGAAACATGCTATTAGAAATGTGGTGCATAATCTCTGGAACAAAAAGCAAAAAAACAAGACCAGTTGACGCTAAAAGAACCCAACAAAAACAGCAGAGGTAAGATGACCATTTTAAAGCCAAGTATTCATCCTGTAACCTGCCTCTCTGATTCCAGTCATTAGTTCCACCCTCTGTTGTCTGTTGAGGTTCATTAGAGAGCCGTAGCAGCATTTAGTTGTCACTGATGACCTTTTTGTGTTTTGCCCTGAGCCTTTTGACGCATTTATCGAGGGAGTTTCTTTGTGTGTGTGCCAGTTTGTCTCCTGTGTATGATTTGTGATGGAATCTGTGTTTATGTGTGTGCATGTCAGATTTTAAAGGGCATAAGCCATTTAAATACCCCGATCACTATCAGGTGAGAAAAAAAAGATAAAAAGGCAGGATGGGAGAACAAGAATGTTCTCTATACCGCACTGCACTGTTGTACTTCAGTGAATCCTACTGGAAAGTTGAAGAATACAACTCATCTTAAAACTCAAAATGGCCCAGATCAAGGAGCATAGATTAAAAAAAAGAAAAGAGAAAGAAAGAAAACTAGCCAAAGAGTATTTTCCATGTTTGTTCCTTATTTTGGTTTTCAGCTTATTAGAGCCGCCCAGGTACATATGTCAGATTTGTATAAGCAGAGTTCTCTGATGTAGTGTTTACTATTCCATTTCCTTTTACTGAGATTTGCTCATTTGTATCCTAAATCTAAACCTATAGTTTGCAGAGAGGTTACAGATGTTCAACATGATCTCATTATACAAAGGTATCAGTCAGGATAAGTCATTACATTTAAAAAACAACTTTTTCTCTCGAAAGAATAAGAATACTTGTTTTCAAGAAACTTTCTAACAAGTACTCATTGTGTTTTACATGTGACAACAATTGACTGTATTCCTAATGCATGTCTGAATTAAAAAGTATATTTTTAGAATATAGCCTACAACATTTATTTTCCATAAAAGACACCAAGCCAAAGATAACATTTTCCAGGACCTTATATGGGAATATACTATTATCCAGGTAAATATTTTGGCCTCTACTTAAAAAGGTCTGACAGAAAAACGCAAAGCAGTGACAAAAAACTACTTTAGCAGCGTTGAAACACGGTGACGGCAGCTTCATGACACTGAATTAAGAGTTGTTTTAAAAAATGCTGCTTAGTTTTTAAAAAGGATTTATGTGATATAAGTCACTTTAAAGGAAGAAAACTAATTGTTTTTTATACAATATAACATGTATTTATATATATAGCAAAACCTTGAACTTTCACCAGGGACATGCTAACTTCTAACACATCCTGTATAACTCCAAAATAACTGTCCCAAAAATTAAGCTTACATAAACCAAAAGCTTCATCTTGTTTTTAATTTTGTTTGGAATTGCATTATATGCATATTTCACAAAGATATGTTTTGATCATTTCAGGATATTCAGAACCTTCTGGGATTTCATGAAACAGTTTACTGTTCATTTATATTTTACCTTCATATCAGTAGCATAATGGCTTGTGTGAATGTTTAATTTATAGACACTGCTTTTGATAAACATTCATGCAGCAACGATTGAAAAATTACAGCTGTTAGTCCACTTAAAGTATACTATCTTTTTTGTGTGTGTGCCTGGGATATTCCGTATAACCTAATTTATAATCTCTCAGTTTTTCATGGAAGCTGGGTAGGCTGATAATCATTTTTGCCTCAAAGAGGGCGCCTCTCCCCTTCTGTACCTCTGCTTCTTGACGCTCCGGGCAATCATGTGATCCGACCAAAGACCGACCCTGTTTTAAAGACCAGAGTCAAGCGACACCAAGGCGGAAATCAGCAGCACTATGTTTTTATCCTTCAAACTAAAAGCACGAAACTTCTTAGTAGGCAAAAAAAAAAAAGTTTTACAGGTTATCAACTGAACATGAACAAAACAATTCAATACAACAATTTAATTACTGCCCCCAATTAAGTTAAAAGTACAACATTGCATTCTTTACCAAAACTATATTTCTGGGGAACCCCTTTGTTCATATTTTGATAATTTTATGATGAAGCAAACCTTTGCTTTTGAGCTTGAAATACTACTTGTGGTAGCATGTGCTTTTAATATTTCTGTGCAACAGTTAATTTAAATGTACATATGATTTAAATGATTCACACAGCAACAGATTCTGAACGTCACTCAAGGCAGCTGCAGTTCCAGTA
>JAUZNJ010040987.1:0-10173 GCA_034780135.1 Jordanella pulchra | reverse complement strand
GGTAGATTTAGTCCGACCCGGTAGATTTAGTCCGACCCGCTAGATTTAGTCCGACCCGCTAGATTTAGTCCGACCCGCTAGATTTAGTCCGACCCGCTAGATTTAGTCCGACCCGCTAGATTTTGTCCGACCCGGTAGATTTAGTCCGACCCGGTAGATTTAGTCCGACCCGCTAGATTTAGTCCGACCCGGTAGATTTAGTCCGACCCGGTAGATTTAGTCCGACCCGCTAGATTTAGTCCGACCCGCTAGATTTAGTCCGACCCGGTAGATTTAGTCCGACCCGGTAGATTTAGTCCGACCCGGTAGATTTAGTCCGACCCGGTAGATTTAGTCTGACCCGCTAGATTTAGTCCGACCCGCTAGATTTAGTCCGACCCGGTAGATTCTCTGCTCCGTGTCTTCAGTTCTGCTCAGTCTTTACCTGAAAGTATTTTTCTCTTTTATTTTAAACCAGAACAACGAGACGAGGGAAGCAATAAATCTCACATTGTTTATCAAAATAAATGAGAATATATATAAATTCAAAAGAGAGTTAAGGTTTATTTTACTATTAATGTCAGTATGAATTTAATGGGAGAAATTAATCTTATTATTAGGAATATTATTAATAATTAGTTTATCCAAATCAGCTGTTGTGTTAAAATGTTGATATCTTTTGGTCTACAGGCGGAGCTCAGCAGCGCCCCCAGTGCTGAGTTTTCAGAGCAGTCCAATGGGACGTTTTGGGGCCGGCATGGCTCGGTACCGGCGCAGACTGGCAGAGGTACCAGAGACACAGAACCAACTATCAAGGCCAACCGGACCTCCAGAACAGCCCAGCAGAACCACAGGCTGATCTCCTCCATGCCACGCCGCATGGATGCAGTAACGTCTGCTAAAGGAGCCCAGAGCCGGTACTGAGAGGATCCAAATGAAACCGTAGATTATTAACGTTTATTCTGTTCCTCATATGAACAGAACCAGGACGTCTCTGCATGAAAATCTTTATTTCAAATCACCTTAAACTGTTTAGTCAAAGTTCCAGAATCATCCACATGCTGTTCGTGCTCCAGCGGCGCTCGCTGGCTAAATCTAATTTGTTGGTAATCATGACCATCAGAAGAACCATGTGGAACGTTTTTATGAGGATCCTAATGTTTCCAGCTGCACGCAATGTTGAATTTCCTCTAATCACCATCTCTTCAGTTCTAGGAGAGGCGTATGTGAGGAACCAGTGGTGATCTGAACGGATGGAAACGGTCAACTGGTTCTGGTCCTGATGAGGTCCAGTTGGAGGAGAATCAGAGCTCTGAACTTATGGCTCTTTGGACTGAAACAAATTGTTTCTGGCAGATTTAGAGACAGGTGGGCGCAGCCAAAAACAACAAGGAGTCTCAGTCTTCAGAGTGAGCTGATTTGACCTGGGCTGGAGTCCCTGGGAGGAGCTGCAGGCGTCCATCAGGAGGACCTGCAGGTAGAACCCAGAGGATAACGTCAGCGATGGAGATGTTTCTCTGTCACACATCTGGAGCTCGTTCAGTCGTTTGTTTTTTGCTCGGTTATCCAGTCAGGAAACGTTCCTCCTGCCCCTCGGATCGAAGCGCTCGGTCCAGATCATTGCAGATGTTTGGAGCGGCTCTGGGAGCGACTTCCAGACAATATGTCCCATCGACTAAAAGTCCCGGAAACGTTTCAGTTTTTTTGTCCAAATCTGAAGCTTTTTATTTCTCCATCCGCCTCTTTGGATCCTCTCCGTGTTCCGACTTTATATTTTCAGTTTAGACATTAATAAGATTAAGGTTGTTGTTGCGACTGCAAACTAAATGTACACACAGTGAGCAGAGTTCATGGTTCTGAAACCAAAATCTGGATGATTTCATTTGAAAAGATGTTAAACTAAAATCTGCCAGATCCTTTTGGAGGCTGAGATCAGGCTGTTAGGAATAAATGTGCTGCTTTTAAATCCAGAATAATGAGTCAATGGTGGCTCGGTTCTGAACACTACTGGTACCTGCCTTTATAAAAACATGTCAATGCCTGTTTTAGACCCTTAGTGAGTGCTACCATTATTTTATTCATGATATGAGTGATTCACTGTGCTGCATAATGCGTTCTATGCTATTCACACAGAGAAAAGAGATGGGGAGAAAATTGGGCGAAGTGCATGAAATGGAGACGGTGGGACAGAGGAGGGTTAGGAGGAGTGGGAGTGAGACACAATGAAATGCAGAGAAAGAAGAGGAGCAGCAGTGAATGTACTGGATTCATGCAGGAAGCAATGAGGCCACCTCTCTCTGGCACACAGCGCTAAAAAGGAAGTGAGAACGAGGGTACTTCCTGTTCAAATATGTCCAAAACTGTGCATGCAACAAAGCTCAACATTTAACTCTGGAACCAACCGGTATGGAGGACAGGAGCAACGGTTTCATCTGTTTACATCCGTTTCAGGAGGCAGATGATTGGACAGAAATGTGGAGCCGTCCTCCATTTTAAAAGCTGTTTTCAGTGACGGACTGATGGAAGAAAATCACCACTTCTGGTGTATTCAATAACAGCTGATTCCTGTAGTTTTATGGAAAGATTACCACTAAAAACACTTAAGAAAAGATGAAACGTGTCAGAAGATCCTGTTCTGACCTTTTAAATGCACATCACAGTCTATATGGCAATCAATTATGAACAAAATTAGCACTAGAAAGACTACGGGCCATGCTTTAGGTTAGTTAATAAATGCCAAAGCCAACAGTTGCACATTCTTAAAGGTGAGGCATAAAAAGGGGAGTAAAACACACTAATTACTTCCTCTAAAGACTTCAAATGTTGCTTGATGTTCTGCTCAGATTTAAGCTCTTCATTATAGGCTTTACTTAAAAAAGGATTTTACTGTTTTAGAAATTCGATCAGTTTAATTATCTCCAGCCAAAAGCAACCACTGAAGGGAAATCGAACAACCTCTTTGCTTTAAACTTCACTAACTTCAGAGGTCTTAATGTCCTCAAAGAGACAAATATCAGCAGTGATAATGATGCAGCCTCATTAACCAGGCCTACTTAGACTAAACTAAGCTGCAGGATGAAGAAAGCTTTGGATTGGGTCTTTTCTGACTAAATGAAACTTGATTTACATTTAGATTTATTGTAGAAATAGATGATGTGGTATTGTTATGAGACATGACGTGTTTTTTAAAAGTTAAAGCGAAGGGCTTTCTAACTTCCACGTTTGGGCTGAAAGCTGTCTAAGATTTTCTGTGTTTCTGAAACACAAAAATAACTCTTCAGTCTTATATCCCATCCAGAGGTGGAGCCCGGAAGGGGGTTGGGGGTAGTATCTGATCCCACACACACACACAGGTGCCACCGCTGATGATTGACATGTCAGACACCGCAGGTCTTTTCAGTAGCAGCCAGCTGCATTTTAGAATCGGTGACACATATTGACTGCTAAGTGCCTCCCGTCCAGTAGTTGGCGCTCTGTAGCACAGTGCGTTGTAATCCACCTCACTATAGCTGGAAGAGGCAGATTTGGCGCCATTAGAGACCTTTGAAGCTGCCTGAAAGCAGTAGCTTCATGTTGCTTTAGTTGTAAGTAGCTAAAGATGCTCCTTCCATAGATATCCATAGTAAAGGCTCGATGTCTCACTCAAGCTTTGTCTCATTTAGCGGGCTGCGTCCTTCGAAGGACCCAGCCTACTAAGCCTTAGGAGGACCCAGCCTTCGCAAGATGCTCCGGAGGATCATCAGCCGTTGGTAAATGGGACGGTCTAGCCTTTGGAGCACTTCCTAGTTGCGACACGATGTCATTACGTCTACCCCAAGCCCGGGAAAAACAGCTTTAAACCAAAAAACCGAGAGCTCGAGCTTTGAGAAATACAACAACCCCCCCAAAAAAGGAAATGGATCTCGAAATATTTATTTTATTTTTTTTAATTTACTTGTTATTTTTTCTTCTTCTTCAACTAATGAAAGAAAGCGCCCAAAGCATCTTGGGAAATCTTGTGGCAGGCGAGGCCACGAAGGATGGTAGCGGTGCGTCCTCAGAATTCGGGTAAAAGGAGGACGCATTCGAAGGCTGCATTTTAAGCGTCCTCAGAATTTTTGCCAAATGGGACAGCCTCCGCGCAGCGTTGTGACGTAACCGGCCTTAAAATGCGTCCTTCGAAGGACGCAGCCCGCTAAATGAGACACAGCTACTAATACTCAGATCTCACCTAAAACGTCACAGATTTACACACAGTTTGGTTTCTCACAAACGTTATTAACGTAGTTATAGTTTTGGGTCATTGAACCTGCTTAAAGTGCAGCTTTATAAACCGTAGCTGTGCTAGGCTAGCTAGCCTAAGTTACTTTGACTAGTTGAGGCTGGGACCAGCTCGGTTTTACTGAAACCAGCAGCGATTTCGGGACAAACTCGTCTTTTGTCTCCTTTGCAATCTTAGTGATGTCTGGCTGGGAGCGTTTCCCAAAACTATAGCTGCAATTTTTCGTTGCTGAACAAGTTGTTTTACTATGTTTATCTTAGCTCCTTGTGCCAGTTGCTACCGGAAACAGATCCCCACTTATTTTGATCGTATGAATTTACTTCCTTCCAATCTGGAGGGACTTTAATAGATTCATCACTAATTTGATCTTTTCATTCTTGATCTAAGAATGTTATTTCTGGACTCCACCCTTCTAATGATAGCAATGGTGGTGCTTTCCTCTTTATAAATATGTTTTTATTTATGGCTAAATCTGATATAACAACAGCAAATTTACTAACAGAAAGCCTGAATCCTTTTTGCTGAAAAAAAAAGAACTTAAACAAAATATGAAGACAATTTCTTCATGAACATGTGACCTGCAACGGAACTTATGGTTAGCATGATGCTAATTTGCATTGAAAATGCAATGGGAATGCTGGTGCTCTTAGTAAATTTCATCTGACCTAAAACATCCAAATTTGAGCCTAGAAATATGTCACACAAACTCACCCTTTATTGAAGCCTAAAAATCACGGACAGACGTTTCCAGATATAAGGGGACAGTTTACGGCTACAGAAACATGGCTTTTAACTCTGGAGCTCCCTACGGTGGCCCAGCAGGGACAGGCTGCTTGCTTACTGAGATGAAGACAGATGGTAAACATGTGATTAGAAAAGCTGAGATGATATGAAAAGTTGATAAATGGACGCCAGAGTTGTCTCAGGAAACATGTTATTGGTGGTTATTGTATCAAGGTGGTTGTTACAAAGATGAGACTCAGTGATGTTCTTTAAAATGTGTTTATTGTTAATAATTCAGTCTGTTTTGTATCCTTTTGTTCTATGAATTGTGGATCTGAACGCTTCCTGCTGTGACTAAAGCCTCACATCCCAGACTTTCTCTCCTCCATCCAGTCTCTGGCTGCATTCCTGCCATCCTTTCTCGCTTTATTTGGTTTCGTGGTCACCCTGGTTTCACCCCTAACTCACCCTTTGGCCCCTTCTCCTCCCTCCGATCCCCTGTAACCCGTCCGTCTCAGGTGATGATTACCTATCGATCAGCAGTTCACACTATCATTTGCTCAGTGCTCTAATTGCGTTTTCTATCCGTGCGGGCTACATGGAGAGGGGATCGATGATCAGCTAATGAGAGGAATTGCTTGAAGAAGCTAGAAGATGGCTGCAGTCTGAGAGCAGGAGGCTACTGTATGCTAGCCGTAGCCCTCCTCCTTCTCCATTAGACGTTCTTGTTGCTATCATGCCAGTAGCTGAGCTTCATCACAGCCCACTCAGTATTGAGCTGAAGTGATATCTATCTGCTCTCACACACTCAAGGAATTATGCAGCAGATCCAGGGCGTCATATTAAAGCCAGTGGATGAGCTGCACAATAAAATCTATTCAGTTCTCAGATTTTCTTTCTGTCAGTTAAAAGTTGGGATCTAAAGAGGGAAATCTGCCTCTGATGCATTTAAAAGTTTAGCTGAAGCTGTCTGCACTTTGTTAGGTCTAGCTGAACTATGGTCTCCATAGCAACCAGGCTGGACGTTTGTCCATCTACAGCACAGGTGTCAAACTGGTTCCAGAAAGGGCTGCTGGTTTTCTTTCCACCCACTCTGATGGGATGAATGGAGTCTGGAGCTGCTGCTTTGACAGCTCTGGTCTACAGGGATCATTGCTGCTGATCTGTGATCTTCTAATCATCCTGAAACCTTCATTATCATCATGAAGTCTGTGAATTTCGGAACTAATGAAATAAGATTCAATTCAATTAAAAAATATTTGTCGCTAAGGGAAATGAAATGTGTTAACTCCGGTTTCTTTTCGTTTAACCAGTTGTAGGTGTTAATAGCTGTAGACAGGAAGGATGTCCTGTAGAGGTCTGTATTGGAGAAGCCTCTGACTGAAGACACTCTGTTTTTGTTTAACAGTCGGATGAAGAAGATGCTCTCTGTTTACCATAATCTTCTTCACTATATCAATAATCCTCCTTTGTGAAATAGATGTGGTGGTATCTGACCAAAAAACAACAGTAGTGATGGAATAATGATCTGAAATATTAGAATAAATCAACAGAAACAGTCTCTGATGGTCCTCTGAGTCCTCATTCATTCCTGCTGCCTCTGTCCAAACGGACCGCTGAGCAGAGACTCTTCTTCTGCTGTCAGACATTAAATCCAGGCAGATTTGATCTGCAGTGACATCATCACTAAGCAGGACGCATCAGGACTGAAACCAAGGATTTATGGCAAAGAGGAAAGGTAGAAAACCAGCCAAGGACCTGTCATGCTGTGGGCCTCTTTGTGGCGTCCTGAAATACCAGCATATCTCACATAAAATAATTCAGATTAAAGGTTGGAGATCAGGCACATATTGCTGCTGTTCTCCATGTCTGACTGAAACAACCGTGAGGAGCAAAGTGGATTAAAAGGAGCAAATAAAAGCCATCTGGAAACAGTTTATGAGTTAAAGTTGCAGTAGAATCCCAGCTGATCATCAGCGGCTCTGTTTTATTCCACAGACGTCAGACCGGCCTGGAGCAGGTGGGAACTGCTGCACCTTGGTTCAAAGCCCCTCCAGCAGGTGAGGGTTTGACTCAGACCTGCTTGATTGCTGATTGACATCGTTTCCTCCTCGTAGGTGAGTTGATTTTTGCATTTGAAAACTTTCCCTGAAAAGCTGCAGAAACGTCTCTGCCTCCTCCAGTGGTTTCCTGCGCTGCTGCTGCCTCTTTCCTCTTCGGCCGCTGTTCTCAATGAGCGTGTGGGCTGCATATTGATTTTTACCGCTGAACTTGTGCACGTCTCTCCCTCCCTCTCCTTCACCCCCACAGACACAAACCGACGGAGAAGTTGATTAGGAGCGGCTCTAAATTTATCCTCCTCCTCTTCCTCTTTTCTCTCTCCACAGCCCACTCGCTCTCCCACACCGGTTCAATCGCTCATTCTCTACATTTTCTCTCGGACATTTCGCTGCCAAGCGTTTCTCTCTCCGTTCTTCTTTCCGCTCGCTCTGAGCGCATCGTTTGTCAGGCCTCCCAAAAACCAGACAGACAGAACTGCCAAGTTTGGCAGAGAAGCAAAGAATAATTTAGCTCACGTTAAGGACAGGAAGTAAAGATCTGAGGTGTGAGCAGTGATTGGTTTCTTAGGAAACAAACTTTATTGTTCAGCTTGTTTTGTTCTGTTCCTGTCTGTAGAGGAGGAAACGGATCCATACGTTCAAACTTTCTTCCCGCCTGCATGAGTCACCTCACCTGAAAATAACTCTGCAGCAGAAAAAGACACAAGAAAACGCTGCACGGTGACAGAATCGCACCCAGGATGCAAATAAGTCCTGCTTGGTTTCCTGTTCTGGTGACTGTGACTAGAACAGCTGATGTTGGACACTTTAAACTTTACTTTAAGTTTGTAATAAACCATCTCTTAACATCACAGATCCTCTTCAGGATGAGAAAAGTTTGTGCTCCCTGATCTCTTACAACCCAACAGGAAGGAAGTTTTTACATCCTAAACCTCTTGGTTGTTGGTGAGAACTGCTGAGTCATGTTTAGGAGGGTTTTCCAACATGAAGGAGGTCTGGAAAACTTTGACTAGGCCACTGTCTATCCTTCAGTAGAACCTCAAAACACAAACTGATGGTCGGATGTTTTCCATCTGGATTTTTATAATTACAGTAGCTTGAAGCAGCAGCCCAGAGCATCCCTCTACCACCACCGTGTCTGACTATGATCTTCTGTCACTTTATTTCATTATCAAACAGTAAAAGTGACTTATTTCCTGAGTTTCATAAACTCAGAATGAAAAATAAAACAACCGAAACCTAAAACTTGAGTCTAGAGGCAGAAGAAGCCGTTTTTATGCCAAAAAGGGTTTAAATGAACAAAAGTTCCTCTGCTTTGATTTGTGGAAATGATCAGAGCATCAGTTTTCTTGGTTTTAATGGAGTTTAGTTCAGGTGATGTTGGAGATGTGAGGAGTTTTGGCTGTGTTTGCTCTGCATCGATGTCGGCTGTCCTGAAGGTAAACACGGCCATCGAAGGCCGTCTGCAGAACCGCCGCCTGATTGCAGCGCGGGACAAACAAACAAACAGCGTCTCCTGGGCGTGTTTGAGATTCTTATATCTCATTGCCTTGTTTTCGTTTCTGCCGCAGAGCCACACCGCCAAGCGCTCAGCTCATTGTTTGAAAAAAGGAGCGATTCTCCTAAACGGAGCATTTTTCAGACAATGAGCACGTGGGCGTATGGCTTTAGGCATATTTGACAGGATCAAATGACTTACAAAGAAAAGAAAATTCAGTCGTTTATGAAATAATCCCTCCATACTTATTTCATCCACATCCTTTTCTGCGCTTATGTTCCTGCTTCCTCTCATCTCCAGCAGGAGACGAGGTAAAATGAGAATCTGTATTCAGTGGGTGGCTTTAAGATACACCGACTTGTTTAGAATTGAAATACACATCACATATGCATGATGACATAAACCTCAAGGTCTGTCCTCAGATGTGGCTGATTCTGTCAAATAAAGACGCTGGGGGATATACAAGGTGTTTATCATGCTGATATTGTTTGGCTCTGTGTGTGCGCGCCGTGCTTTGTGATGCTGAATGCAGCCGTGTGAGAGGCTGGCTCTTATGGGTCTGACTGCTGTTAATCTTTAATAATTGGTTTAGTGGCTTTAAACACGCATCCACGGCACGCTGCAGACTTATTCGCAGAAAAATTGGTTTTATTCCCAGAAACATTAAAACCTGCTTTGAGTTTCTCTCATGCTGCTAAAATCATGCTAACACTTTGTTGTGAAAATCGCCCCATGATGGTTTCTGGTGTTAGAGCTGCGATAAAGTTTAGTTTACATTTAGCAACATCCTCTAAAGTCCTCAGGGTGTTTTTTATTCCTATAGTCAAACACTTTGAGGACAAACACACCTCTTACAGCTGAGACTGCCACACAGTCTAGTAATGCTAGAAGCTCGGTTTGTTGTGTTTGTCGTATTTTATCGGGACTGTAAGCGATAGCCAGATTAAAAACAAGCGTTATTTTGAAGTTGATAACAGGTCTGATCAGGTTAGGACCAAATCAGCCCCAAACTGCTTCATCATGACTGCCGAGGACAGGATTGTTGGGAGCCATTCCAGACCTTTCTATTGTTAATCTTCTGTCTCTATAGTCACATATTCTCACTACATAAAAGGTACTTTTGATTTAACACATGGGGGACAAAGTGCAACATGTTTGAGCACTTCCTACCTGTTCCTGTCTTCATTGTGGTGTAGGAGCAGTAGGAGCAGCACCAACAGCATATAATCCCAGCCAGGTGTACTAAGAGCTCATGCTTTTAGTTAAGGGTGTACACTTTAATCCCCAACAACCGACCAATGAGCAACAGGCTAGCTCTGTACAGCAAATGAGAACACTGAACCTGAACACATTGGACCCCCAGCTGTTAGCGCAGAGCTAGGATCCACCGCAGCACCATCGACCTGTTGAGACACCTAAGTTAAACAGACCAATAGGGATGGGAATGGAGAACCGGTTCCTGTTCAGCATCGGTTCCTTGTGCTCTGATTCCGTGGCATCGTTTGACAGCTTGCTTCATGATTCTCTTATCAATTCCAGGCAGCATCAGAGCCTAGCGCTGAGCAGCGCGACTAGCGTCACGTTTTTTACGCAAGTTACGCAAACGGCATTCAGTAAGCAAGTAACCCGGCGTAAGTCTAGAAAAGCAAAAC
>JAUZNJ010040986.1:0-10173 GCA_034780135.1 Jordanella pulchra | reverse complement strand
ACTGTTGAACTTTTTCTCGTTGTCCCGTGTGGTGTTCTGCATGTGGGTTAGAGCTCTGAAACCCACCATGACAGTAAGTTGAATTTATGTGAAAAATAAAAACTAAAACAAATGTTAATATTTTCTAAGATTGCATACACTTACCTTCGCTCGCTTTTCTCAGTAGGTTTGTTGATTTCCCGAAAAATGTGGGATAAAATCCCATCTGTCCAATCTCGAGTGTCTGGGTCAAGAACGCCATAGAGTTCAGTGACACCCATGGCTTTAGGGTTCAGTGGATACAGCTTTGTTTGCAGTCCCATTCTGGAGATGAAACACAAGGTAACATTATTATGATTAAAATCAAGGGGGTGGGAAATGAACAAAATAAACGGGCACACACTTGGTCTGAGCTTGACATAGGACGCTGATCACAACAGATTTTCCACCCCCAGTTGGGCCGACAACCATAGTAGTGTGCCTGGTCATCATTGTCTCATACATCTGCACCACCTTATCCACCTATCAGGAACAGGATAAAAGTATTAAAATCAAATCCAATTCTAATATTATGTTTTTGTATGAAACATCATGGTGTTATTGAGTTTAAAAAAATGTATGTTGTGGGGTAACATAAAACACCTGTCGAGGCAGGATAATATATTTGTTCTCCTCCAGTGCCTGCTCAACAGCATCATTAAAATCAGGATAGCGAACACGAGGACAGTCGAGTCCAGGGAAAAGGTCAGAGATCAGCCCAAGGAACAAGGGGACATCCTCAAAAACAAACTTGGGCAGGTTCATGTCCCTGAGAGCACGCATCAACACCACTTCCTGTAAAAAAAAAAATACAAGAACAAAGAAATGACAAGCAAATAAATGAAAACTAAACAAGAGTGGAGAAGCTAAGAAGCTTAAAAAAATAATACATACATTTTTATACTACTGTATATGACTGCAGGTTTTATATTCAATTAAACATTCTCCCAATATTTACTTTCAACTATGTTTGTGTTCATCTCTGCAATGAATTTATTTTAAAATGATGCTGGGTAAGAATATTTTAGATCACATTAGCCATTAGTAAAATAAGAAAGAATAAAGCCTTTAGTGTCCTAGTAAATTTCAGTTTTGGTCAAACCAAATTATTCATACCCTGATTTTATTACCCTGAAAATGCATATCATTTTTTTTATTCTTATTTTTCAACACAAACAACTGTCATACTAACCTCATTCAGGTCTGGTGAGCTTCTCTTTAGCTCCCCTGCCATCACCAGCACAGACTTTAGAGCACGTAGGCCAAAATCATAATGAGACTGCTTAGACAGTTGCTCACGAGATAGCTTATAAAGCACTGTCATCTTCTTTGCAAGCACCTAAAATGAAGCAAATGTGAAGCATTTTTGATTAATATTACAAGCATGGAATCCACTATGCCTCCTTATGCCTGACTAATGTCAGTACTTCTCTCAATAGGAACAACTAAATCATAATAACTATTTATGGTTACCTTGGCCATGAAAAATCCTTCAGAAAACAGCATTATCTCACAAATCTGTTGTAAGTCAGGTACAATCACAACCACAGGTCTGAAGAGAGCTTTAACTGATTCTGGGAGCTCTGTCCGTCCTGCGTAACCAGGATTCATTGTGATAAAGATGCCCATGCGATTATCCAAGTTGATCACTTGCCCCTCAAACTGAAGCAAAAAAATCCAAAGGAAATTCTTAAACATGAAAATGTTTAGGCGCTGCCAGCAAAAGTATGTTCATAATCATGGCAAAATGACTTTTATAGTTTTTAGCTAAATCATTGATAACGGATTTGACATTTTCCCATTTTAATACATTAAACCTCAAAGATTAAAGCTATTGTATTTGGAACATTGTATAACTGACATATCAGAGCACATAATGGTAAAGTGAAAGACTGTAAAGGCTATAAAACCTTTTTACAAAAAAAGAATTCTGTTCTGGGTACAATGAGTTACGTTATATCTGCTTAATGGATTTTTTTTTTTTTTATGATTTGGAGGATGGAATTCCCTGCTGCTTAAAAACATCAGTGCTCCTTAAAGATTGCTTTAGTGCAACTCGACATAATTGATGAAGACTCCTGCATAGGTGTAGAAACGCCTTCAGAATTAATGAGCGAGATTCTGGTTGCCTCCGATTTAGGCCTGTTTTGTGGTTCCTATAACGCAAATGACAGATTTTACACAGCCATGCTTTTAAGTTCTTGATTATTATGTTATTGTGTAGCTAAAGGGTTATGAATACTTGAACACTTTGTAAATAATCTGCAGACTAATAAAAATGATATTCTATTTCTAATTCAATTAAGACATTTACTTTATAATAACTGATTTACCTTAAACCTTTTATAGTGTAAAATAAGAGCATTGCGTATAGTCTGCATTTGAGATGAGAGCACTGACAACACAGAGGCATCTATACGATTGAACTCATCAAAGCAGCCCCAAGCGCCACACTGTGCAAGGCCCGAAAAGATCTTCCCAACTGCCTGCGCACAAAGAAAAAGGCATTAAAATACTCTGATATATTTTCAAGCACAGAAAACATCACATTAAAAGATAATAATTAGGTCATGCTTCGTACCATGTAGTCCATGCCCTCACCGCAGTTTGTAACCACACAGAGCAAACCTAAAGCCTTAGCAAGATCTTTGGTGGATTCCGTTTTTCCAGTGCCAGCCGGTCCAGCAGGAGCCCCGCCCAAGTACATCGAGAGTGCCTGTTTAACATATAACATAAGTTATAACATAAGTTATATGTTAAACATCTTTGCTGAAGAAAATCTTGAATCCTTGTCTAATGACAATTTCTGGGGTGTCTAAAAGTTTTGCCACAGGGGCTAACACTGTAAAGTTGAAAATGATCTCTTTATGAAAAAAAACTAAATACATAACAATTTAACGAAACAGTCCAAATCTTGTAGGCATCTTTTTCAGCCACAAATGACCATGTGGTGCACTTTGTACACCCCTGGCTTTAGTATTGTGTCTTGGACCTGTGTAAAGGTCAGGTAGATCCGGTCTGTTAGTGGGGTTATAACCAGCCGACCATTCAACCCCATGTATTCATAGCCATAAGAGAACATGGCATTGCACTGATGAACAAACAGATCGTCATGTTCCTGGACCCAGTAGAATCTTAGCTGGCTTTCCCACTCAAACGCTTGTGCATCCATGATACTGAAAAAGATTGATATGGTTAATCTAATCTTGCACTTTTCAAGTTAACTAAAAAAATCAAAAGATACAAGTGTGTGTGCTCACCTGTTGTTCAAAAAACTGTCCACGATGTCTCTGGAATGGACATCAATAATGAGCACAGTGTTGATCTTCCGTCTATCATTTTTCCTTAGAGGCTGATTGATGCATGTAACCAGTTCACCGATTTGGCAGTGCATCTTTTCAGCATAGTTCTTCAAAGCATGCTTATCACCTTTCTTGAACTTTTTAAAGACATCTTGAACCTCCCATGTCCACCAGACTTGATTTGCA
This sequence comes from Jordanella pulchra, assembly GCA_034780135.1. Taxonomy (NCBI): domain Eukaryota; kingdom Metazoa; phylum Chordata; class Actinopteri; order Cyprinodontiformes; family Cyprinodontidae; genus Jordanella; species Jordanella pulchra. The sequence continues at coordinate 6,667 of JAUZNJ010040986.1, read as the reverse complement.
GCTAGCACCATCATGCCCTGGTACAGAAGCATCCACTCCACCCTGAGGTATGAAGGAATTAGGCATTTAAGGCATTTGCTCATGTATAATTGCAAAGGCTGCCTTTGTGTTCACACGTACCTACTCCTGTTTTTACAATAGTTGATGATTGCCTCCTCGGTAATAAGCCTGTTAGTCCTTCGCATCTCTAGAAGGACTGCCATCATCCACTCTTCCACTCTTCCCAACACTGGGACAGGTCCTCTAAACTCCATCACCTCCCCCTCAGCTGACACCATGGCAGTAACGACTGACTCCCCACTGCTTCCCACATCAAATCTTAGAGAAGCAATATTGTCATACATCTGGTGCAACCAAAAAAGAAATAAAAAGTATGGTAAGCATTTGTGTTTTCTTTCAAATGTAGCAGTGTTTTGAAAAACACATTTGGTGTGGGCCTAAACATGGTAAAATGTATTTTTTGAGGATAATTATGTGATGTTGTGTCTGAGATCTCTGTATCACTTTTGAGGTTTCTCCACTGTGAAAAGCATTAGAGTAAATAAGTAGTACACATATTTTTGTAAAAAGAAAAACTAACTGCGACTCAGTGGTGTGGTTTAGGTTTGTCCGGTTATCCAGAATCCAACCCACCAGATTGTTATCTAAATACTATTGCATTAAACAAAGGAGAAATTTACATATACAGTAAAAGTATCTCATCTGTACCAGTAAGATCCAAAAGATCCAAATGTTTTTGGGTTATGAGGATTTTACTTATTTATTTTTGCTGTTTAGCTTTTTGTTCCCAACAGAGCTATCTGTTTAGCTGTCATGGACAGACTTTCCTTAAACCTGTCACACATTTTTTCCTCCCCTGGAGTATATTTGGAGCTGGCTGCCAGTGTGTCATTGCTAGGAGTTCAACCCATGCGGTAACCTGGTCTCTGTGAGCTTCCTGAGTATGTTTTATGCCTTTCTTGAGAAAGAGCCACCTACCTTACAATTACCTGATGTTTCTTTTGATTTCCTTTTTAAGGCTATCTGGGCAGTACATACAGTGGGGAGAACAAGTATTTGATACACTGTTGATTTTTCAGGTTTTCCCACTTACAAAGCATGTAGAAAACTGTAATTGCAAACAGAAACCTGTTTGCAATTACAGAGATCAGCAATTACAGAGTTTCATTTTTTCTGGTGTATCAAATACTTATTTCACACAATAAAATGGAAATTAATTATTTAAAAATCATACATTGTATTTTTCTGGATTTTTGTTTTAGATTCCATCACTCACCGTTGGAGAGTACCTATGATAAAAATTACAGTCTTCCACATGCTTTGCAAGTGGGAAAAGCTGAAAAATCAACAGTGTATCAAATACTTGTTCTCCCCACTGTATTCCCCCTTGATGCTCTACTGGATCTCTCTATGACAAGAACCACAACCCTGCCATAACTGTCCCTCATGCCTACTTATATCCTCCACCCCTCGGTTCCACCTGTCTACCCTCCAACACCCATTACTCTGGAAACTTTAATTTGGAACTCACCACAGCACTCCACTCACTCCTCCTGGCTTACATCCCACAGAAACCAGAAATGCCTCTTTACCTTCTCACATTACCTCTTGTTGTCCTATTTCACTTCTGAATCTCCCCCTCAGTGAGCTGAGTTCCCAGAAAGATCCTGAAAATAGAGGTCCTGTATATTCTCCCTTGAGCTAAACCATATTTTCCCTCAACCTGTTGTGATTTTCCATTTCCTCTTGTGAGTTTCTGTATGTGGATTAGGCATTTAACTGCCAACATGACAACATGTTTAAAAACATTTGGATAGAGTGAGGCATCCTCATTTTTCAGGCTTAAAAGCAAACCGCATGGGGTCCAGTGTATGTGCAGTCTATCTTAAAATTGAACATTAATCATGTTTCCAAGAAAAATTTTCGTTTAAGCTCAGGTCAACAACTGGTGGAATTCTTCAAGAGTTTTCAGGTGGCTAAAATAGGGACAGGAACAACTATAGAACATTTGTCTGTAGTGACTTATCACAGCTGTACCACCAGACTAAAAGACCTCACCACGCAACCAAGATGAATTGTCATTAGATTTGTGCTTTCAAACTCCAGAAAATACATCTTTCTAGGAGCCAGCACATATGTTTGGCCTCGATAAAGAAATGTTTTGGACCGGTGAAATGCAGAGACGTGTGTGAGGTCAACGTATCAACCAAAGGCGGAGAGCTGAAGCAAAATATACATGGCTGCACCACATTTAGCTGCAATACCCTCTATTTCTTTTTGAAAAACAAGTAAAAGGTTGCAATTTTTGGAGTTGTGGATGGAAAGATGGTTGTGTGTTCCCTCGACTGGATTTGGGAAGAGTTTTATTTATTAGTTAACTCCAATAGTTGTGAAACAAATCAAGCTCCTACTGCTGCTGTGATTGACAAAAAATTTGACATGGGATGCAGGTAACCAGTCAATAAGAATTGTACTGAATGTCCCTGAATGTTCCCAGATCGATTCGTGTAGTTTAATTTGAAATCTAGACAGTATCAATCTGGCTTTTGCCAGGTTATAAACAACTTTTTTAAAGAACTCCATGGAGATCTAAATAAGAATCCCTGATGCCATTAGGTTTTTTAGTGATTGTGACTTTTGTGATTTCTTCACTGAAATCACATGAATACAAACAAGGGGAATTGAAAGAACCAGCCAGATCACAGTTGGAGTAGAACTATCTAAAAATAACACGGATGAAGCTTTATGGGTTCTGAAAAACTGCAAAAGCATACTAGCCTATGCTGAGCAAAGTAACTCTACAATGCTGGAGAACTTGACGGCACACTGAGGAGGTTATTCAGCCATTTGATTAAGATGTAGAAGCAAAGACACATCTAAAAGGTGCAAGACACCGGATCCCCGAGGGCTGAAACTGAGGAATAGGCAATGGTGTTATATGCATGTGCGGGAAATTTGGGAGGCACATTTCCTCTGCCATGTCTTCAGATGTCATTGAAGTTCAAGGGTGAAACACAATAGTGTGAGACATTAAAAGTAAGAATTTATATCTTAGTTTCCTGTCTTGTAAAATAATATTTTTACCTTGATCATGTGTTCCTGGACACATGCAGGGTCACTACTCCCAAGAATACTGAGCAGTTCATCATCAGAGATGAAGAAGAAACGCGGGAATGCGTTTCTCTTCGAGTCCAGGTAGTCATTAAGGCTCTTCTGGCATCTCTCTAGACTATTACTCAAGGCTTGTAGGTCTGTTAGCCGGTTTGAAGCCAGGCAGCATTGCTTAATATTTGGACACTCCACTGTGTTACACATCATCTAAAAAATGGAAAGTCCATAAATGAGAAGTCCATAAACAATATGTTTTCTTTGATTGAAATATATCAAAGTAAAAGCCCACTTCTTGAAACTTCTTGTCAATCTTGTCAAACTTTGTAGCTTCTTCAGGTAACTGCAGGCGAATCTCTCCACCAACGAATATACTCTCAAGGTACATCCACTTTCGTTGGACTGTCAGCAGTACCTATCAGAAAACATTTTAATCAATTAGCACTTAGATGGATAAGATAAAGGCTGGTAGATTTATACTCTAGCATATAAAGCCCCTGTACTAAAACTGAATTTCCCTTACAAGATTAAAAGATACTTTAATTTCCCTTACAAGATTAAAAGACACGTTTGAATTGAATATCTAGAGCCTTTGACCTTTTTACATATGTTTGACATTAGAACCATAACTTTCAGAGCTATAATTTGGATATCATATTTGGGATTGACAAACAGAAAATTCTCAGGCCAAAGGGACAGACAGATTTTAGTTACACAGTCTGTAAAAGTAGCCTTAATTTTGTTTGGAAAACTATTTCAAAACCATGCATCCCTTTCTTTAAGTTTTGCAGTAACATTATACTTTGTGGGGGTCTATCATAGAAAATCTACATATTTCATGGTTGCAACACAGCAATGCATGAAAGAAGAACAAAGATCCACTTACCTCTATTGTCTCACTAATGAGAGACAGATCTTTTTCCCATTGTTGAATAATGTCAAGGAATGGTCCAACAAAGCGACTGCCCAACATGCTCCGTAAGGTTATCACATCATTGTCAACATTCTGCAGGATCTCATCTACAGCACCTAGAATAAAACCATGCTCCTGGGTGCCTCTGAAATACTTCTGCACATTAAAATTCATCTTGCTCCACTTCTCTGTCACTGCAGTTACTCCCTGTGTGCATAGAAAGTGAAAATAGGTGAATATACAGTATGATATATATACAATGGGTGGAATTAAAGGCAGGTAAAGTTTTTTTTTAAGTCCAGCAAGATATGTTAAACTAAATTTAATTAAAAAATGAAAGCGAAAACTTGCCTTCTCAATACTCAGCTCTTTTACAGCAGAGGTGACAATGTCTGCTATGACATTTCCATATTTGTGCAGCTCCATAGAAAACATGTTCTCTAGAGTGAAGTTCTCTGTATTCATCTCAAAGCTGGTACCGGTTCTTTCCATTAACTCCTTCCAGTGCCTGCAACAAGAAAATGTGTTTACTACCATGTTGTTGCATAGCTCATAAATATAACTCCTAATATGCAGTGAGGTATAAATCAAATTATCAGAGTATGTGTTCTGATGAGGCTGGTAACTTTATGCAGGTATTACATTTCTTTTAAACCGATATTTTTATTGAAAATACTTTTCTTCATTAAACTGTAATTATGGATTTTGTAGTTAAGAATGTAGTGTTTTTATTAGCTGCAAACTGAAGTCTTCAGAAGGAAAGGAGTAAAGGTTTCAAAGAATCAATCTCTGTGTTCAACATGTTTCACCAAGTGAACTTGGTATCTGAAACAGATGAATATTTCAATAACATTCTAATTTTATCAATGCGAATAAATATTTAAATGTGATGAAATTTCATAGTTGAAACACTAAATCATGAACACTCATTACCTGTCTCTCAGGGCCTCGTTCTTCAGGTCCAGTAAAAGGGGCAAAGATTCTCTGAACTCCCTCATGTATCCGTCTAAATAGAAAGCGACGGGTAAAGCCCTGACGTCCTTTGGCAGCTGTCTGAACCTTTTGAGGAAACAGTCAATACCATCCTGGAGCACCTGGATGTCCAAATCTACCCACAATGTCTGGGACCACTTTGCTTTTGCATTCTAAAAAAAACATAATCGAAAGAACAACTTGACAAGCTTAAGAATTTCCTGAATTTCAGCTCTTTCTCAACAGCGACACTATCCCACCTTTTGGTCTTTGTAGATATTGTATATTTGCCTCAATCCCTTCATGTCTTTCTGAATCCTGGTAGCCTCTGGGTGCAAGGTGACGGGTAAATCCAACAGCTTTTCACTGAAATTGAGATCCTGCCGTTCTATCTCCATTCTGGCGAAGTCTGCCTCATATTCAGCCAGTATCCTTAATCCTGGAAACAATAATAATGAAGTTTTTCTTTAAAAAGACATTATAATGCTGCTACTAAAATAATAGAAACATGAATTGACAAATTACCTTTGTCCAAATTATCTCCCACAGCTCCGGGACCATGCATGTTGAAGCTTTCAGCAAAAATAGCCAATTCTTGTTTATACTCCTCATTCTTTGTCTTTTTAATCTTTGAAAGTAATACAAACAGAACATCTGTATGAAGGATCGTGTAAAGGTAAAACCTAACAAAATACAACTTTTGGCCTAAGTATTCACTCTCCTTGAGCTTTTCCCCATTGTTTTACACAACACCCAAAACCTTTGAGCCGACTTAATACAGTTAACAATATTTCTTTAGTCCCAAAGAGAAATTAAATGTTACAACTTTTCTTTCTCTCCAACCATCTGTTCTTGATGTTTATAGCTGTCTGATCTTCTGAAGCAGTATGCACCGGATCTGGAGAAGCCTTTGACTGAAGACAACAGCCTTATGAACAGGATGCTCACTGTTGCCCATAATACCTTTTATGAAGAATCACTTGTGAAATCATCTCCAGAGGTTGTAGATGAGTTTTCCAGCAGACAGTGGAGAAGAGATCACATGTCCTGAATAATACCATTTGCTATTCACAAGCACTGCCAGCCCACCTAACTTGAGTTTTCCAGCCTTCCTTACATCTCTGTCCGTTAGTCTCAAAAAAACGTGACAGAGGCACTTGAGTCTGGGATATGATCCTGCAGCCATTTTTCAGTAAAACAGATATAACTGCATTGCCAAAATTCCGACTAGGTTCTTGAAAGGGCTTGGACCTCCTCTAACTTATTTCTACCATTGCCTATAATGATTGATGGAAGAGATGGCTTGAACTCTGCTCTGCTACTCTCTCTTCTCCTCACCACCTGCTCTACATGCTTGGCACCTCCTTTTCAACTAAGCTTGTACTTGCAGAAACAATTAACATGTAATTTCCCCTACAGATGTGCTTATGAGCTGAGCAAATATCAAAATTTATAAGAAACTCGCCAAAATCCTTCTAGTGCACAGCATATATTACCAGAGACAAAAGAAACAAACACTTGAAAAAAGAAACAGTGATGCACAAACAGGGGGCTAAACTTCTCTTAAAAAAGAACATCAGAATCAAGTTAGCGTAGCTCACACGTGTCAAAGTGGTTCCAGAAAGGGCCGTGTGGCTGCTGGTTTTCTTTCCACCCAAGCAGTAGCACACCAGA
>JAUZNJ010040984.1:0-10174 GCA_034780135.1 Jordanella pulchra | reverse complement strand
CCGGTCATTTCTTTAACTTGGACATCTAAAAATGGTAATTCTTGTAGGGGTTCTACACATTTGCTCTTTTCTATGTTAGGGTACATTTCTTATCAGTGTTGAAGATGATGTTTGCTTTTTGTAATGTAGGATAATGGAGAGATGCTCATGTTGTATTTTGACTTGATAGTTAAGAAAAAAATGAAAAGGTTTGATATCAGCTAAGTCCTGAGTTGTATAACTATTGGTTCTCTTAACAATCATTCATAAAAAAAGAAAAAGGGTATGTTTAACAGATTCATTTAAAAAATTTGCTTAGATTACAAGTAAATGGTATTGATGACTGGTGGAGTTCTGGGCCAAGCGTGTCATGCTTGCTTTGGCCCGACCCATTGATATGTTCACCCACAGTTTAAAGAACCTTTTAGTTTTTCAAAACTAAAAAATGATTATTCTTTTAATTTAATTAAAATGTAAGGTTAAACTATATTATAGCCTTTTAAATTATTCAATGACAAATCTCTAAAATGTCTGATTAGCGCTTTTTATCCACTCCATTCTAAAATACAAATAACTTTTTTCAATCAGAAGGAAAAAAACTTCAGTTCTTAATGTTCCAGGAGGTGAATAATCAGAGGTTTAATTGTACCTGCTTGTGTTTGTTTTTCATACTGAATTTTAACATGTTGCATTAGTTAAAAAGTTGGTTATATGGTGGAAAATGATCTTCTATAGAAAATGAAATAACATCCTTCCCAGAGTTAAACAGCATAGCTTTATTAAGTGAGGTCATGGTTCCTGCACTTATGCTTAAAGTTTTCTGTTTGTTGCAGACACCAATGTGCTGAGGTACATCCAGCTGACAGAGATGAAGATGAGCAAGAGTGGACAACGAGAACGGGAGTGTGGCAAAGAGACCTAGGGCTAAACATTTTTTAAACCCCTCTTTACCTTTGAAATTTTTTGGCAATCCTACTCTGACCCCTCCCTCCCCCCTCCTTTCTTCTGGCTCCCGACAGCAGCACAGACAGAACAGACCCAATCACCCTGCTGGTGACACAAACGGGGCACATATCAAAGCAATGTCTGCTACCTTCTCCTCTTTTCTCCCTTCAGTTTCTCCCTCAGGGGCTTTGGTTTTCCTCCCTAGACACAATCAGCTGCCTAACATGAAGAAAATCAACAAAAAAAAAAACACACAGAAAAAAGTAAAAACAATAGACAAAACTGTAATATACTCATTGAAACCGTTCTTATGTTGGAGTAAAAAAGGAGCTTCATAAACCTACACGGACATTTGGTTGAGTCAGTGAAGATGCTTTTAATTCCTGCTTTATTGCTCTTAATTCTTTCTTTTCTCTCCGTCTACTTTATCCAAACTCTGGTGGAGAATTTCAGGATTGAGAATCCAGACCAGGGTGGCAGGAGGGCAGCGGTGTGTGTTCATCTGGGCCGGGACGCTTTGAAGAATAAGGGTTGGGTGTGTGAGACACATATGACTGCATCCCATTTTGATTGTACATCCTAACAGAACATGGCTAAACAGACCAGAAGAAAAGAAACTGTTCCTAATCTGTCCAACCTCTCTGCCATGCATCTCAGTTTATAGACTGTTTTTTCAATTTAAGGGCTAAATCAAGTGTTTGTAATACTTTATTAGGGTCTTTGGTTTTGCTGTCATGCTCAGTCGTATTTTGAAATGTGTGCAGCAAATAGGAAAAAGTCTCAAGCGGTTCTTGCTGTTATCGCTATGTGGAGAAAAACAAAAAAGTCAAATGTGTCTTAAATCCGTCGTCTGAAGCCGATCCTAGATCCTGTACATGTCGCCGCTAAAAACATCCCCCCCCACCCGTTCTCTCCCGTCAATGATGTCACTACGGAAAATAGCCAGTGAGTTTAGTAGGTCCATCAAACTTCCATAAGCTCGTTGGACTCACACTTTTCTTAATGGTCCAATCTTTTACCGCTAATGCTGAATCTTCCCAGTCGTTGTTTAGACACAGAAGAGCAGCATTATTGCGGGGGGGATGTCTAATATCTACATCAGTCCAAACCACAAAACTGAAGCACTCTGCTTCCATGTACTTTCAAAGCAAAGAGCCATTTGAGATTTCTCCTGCTTTCCGTTTACTGCGTGCTGATAGACAAACATGGCTGTAAGGGCATGCTGCATTAGCATCAGATACTACTGACACTATGGTTTGATCATATCCATTACTGGCTGTCAAAACTCTGCTTCTGTTAAGACTCGGAAACTTAATCACAGATTATTTATTTGTTTTGTTTTTCCGTGGGTTGAAGTCTTCTTGCATTTTTCTGCAGAGGGTTGGATTGATCATAGATGATAGCATGACCTCATTTACCCTCAACTCTGACTCTATGAAACCCAGTTTTCCTTTTGTGCAAGCCACCGTTCTGCATGTAAAGTGTGGCTCCTGAGGGTTATATCAGAAGATTTTGATGCTGAATTCATTGGCTCTATTTCTTTCTTTCATGGCATGCTGCCACTAAAATGTTTGCTCATGCAATCTGTTTTTCTCCTCTCTAAACTAAGAAGATGGTGATTGTGATCACAACAGCAGAAGAGGCATAAAATAACTCTAGATAAGGCTTGTCTTTGCTAGTTTACAAAGGTGACAAATAATTCCCCTGCTTTTAGAAACTCAGAGGAGAAAATGCTGGGAAACAGTTTCCCTTAATTTATGGGCCTGGTATAAGGTAGAGAAGGACCTACAGTAAGTGTGTCAGTGGCGCTCTGGAGAGACGACACCATGAGTTGAGGAGGCCAGCATGATACATGGAGGCTCCGGGGGAAGGAGAAGTAGGCCATCAGCTCAAGTTAAACAGCTGCAGTCCTGCAGGAAGATTCAAACTGAATTTATCTTTCAACACTACATGACCACAAATATGTGGAGACAAGAGTATTGTTACAAAACTCACCTGCAACCAAAGTATTTCAGCTTCTACTGACCAAGAAACATCACCTTTAAGGAGTCTGACTGCTGGGGCTTGTTCTAAGATGCTGAGAATGTTTTTGTTTTTTAACAGCTTGTTCAGATGTTCAATTCCAACGAAAGCACATCTTTTTTAATACTGTAAACTTAAATATATTATCAACATGCTATTCAGGGTTGCCTTCACTGGCGCCTGTTTGCAAAGGACACAAAGAGTTGAGAAATTATTCATAACACTTGAACATTTTTCAATTACAACCACAGAGTTCAACAGAATGTGATGTGAAAGAATTCAGTCCCCCTGAAACACTTTTCACTAGAATTTCAACTGCTAGTTTTTTGTTATATTTGATTGAGAACGTCGGCCGCCCTTCTTAAACAGGCTCAGCCAGCGTTGATGCTTTGTCAAAAAGTCTAGACTTCAGCTGGACCACTTGAACAAACAGATAAGCATTGATCTAAACTCCTCCCTCGTAGCTTCGGCTGTATTTAGCATTTAGCATCGTCCTGATGGGAGACGATATGTCCCAGTCTAAAATTCTTTCTAGCATCGAACAGGTTTGCTTCCAGGATTGCCTATATTTAGCTGTAATTATTTTCATCAACTTTAAGAGGCTCTCCTGCCTCCTACTGAGAAAAAAATCCACAGGATGATGCTGCTTATGCCATGTTTCAACCTGGTGATGGTGTTTTCAGATTGCTGATCAAAGTATCTAGGTGTGATCGTAACAGAGCAGCTACTTCCATATGTCTGCTGTAGGGTGGAAAACTGGAAACAGGACATCTTATAGTTGTCATGTCAACAGATTCTCCCAGCTGGATCTCTTCAGCTCTCCCAGAGTTACCACAGGCCACTCAGATTAATGCTATTTTCGCTGGTGGATGCAGGAGAGTCATACCACTGACCATCAAGCAGTGCTAAGTAACATTTGTCAAACTTTTCTGACCTGCTCCTTCAACATTCTTTTAGTTCACTAATGAGCAGCCAGAAAAAAATACTGCGATTAAATAAAACAGTTGAATGATTTGGTGAATTCAGGGATATCAGAGTAAACAAGACTAAACGAATGCAAACGCTCTTTCTGCATTTGTGTTTTTTAATATGTTGAAAATCACTTTTTATTTCCCCTGTATCTCACAAGTAAATGCTTCTTTTTGTTGGTCTATCACATGACATTTTATTAAAAAAAAAATAAATAATAAAAACTTTTTGGTTTTTGACGTGACAAAATAAAAAAGGTTCAAGTGTTATCAGTACTTTTTGAGGGAACTCACCGTTTTGTAGTCGGTTGGAGTCAAGGTGTTTGATGCAGGAGGCCTTCTGTGCCTGTGCACTCTGCTGTGTGTTTATTTCTTCTCATTTCCCAGAGGAGATAAATCAGCATGGAAGGAGGCACCAGCAGGCTCGCTCCCCATGGCTGCCTCCTCACCCACAGGGCCCCTCGGGGATCGGTGTCCCCCTCATGGTCGTCTCTCCATGGCACCAGCTCATCATCTTGTTTTTGTCTGGTTGTGCTGAAGTCATTTAGCTCTTCGTAGAAGTGGAAGGTTAACTAGGTGTGTTGATTACTGACAGAGCTGACTCTGAGGCTGTTAATGGTAACTGAAGCATAATCCAACGACGAGTCGTGTGTGCAAAAAGAGATTTCTCATCTCTATGTCCATATAGCTTTTAAAACAATCAAAAAGCACAACAAAAAAAAAAATAAATGGCTGTGTTTTTTATTCATGTATTTCTTATTTCATTTGTTTAACTTTTTAAATGTTCTTTTTTTTTTTACTTTTGATGTTATTCAAGTTAAATGTTTGTCAAATGTCAAAGTAGTTTTTGTGAATATATAATACAAATGTACAAAAAATTACAGATGGAAAGTTTTATGGTTGTGAAAAGCTTTACTTTACCGAATTACTTTATCAACAGAGAAGAAAAGTAAGAGATAAAAAATAGAGACAATTACTCCAGCTCCTCTCCAGAGCTGCATCGTGACTGTGTCCGTATTTGTTGGTATTTGTCTTCCCGTCAGGAGGAACCTAAAACGGCTTAGAGACAGATAGATAGATAGAGAGAGAGAGAGAGAGAGAGAGAGAGAGAGAGAGAGAGAGAGAGAGAGAGAGAGAGAGAGAGAGAGAGAGAGAGACGGAGCTAAGACTGCACAGTTGTCTCAAATCCCTCTCAGGAGGCCGTTTTTCATTTAACACTCAAACATCTGAGAGGCCTCTGTCACAGGTTTTACCGAAATGCAAGGCTGGGAATGCACTAATAACTGGTACATGAGGATTATGAATAAAGTTTAAAACTAAAAGGAGTCTTTGTTGTTGTTCTTGCTGATTATTGTTTTTTTTTTAATGTAGAAGAGAAAACACATTGTCTTTTTCCATTATTTTCATCTTATTTGGTCGTGTTACAATAATAGGATGGTAAAGCAGACCTTTTAAAAGAATATTACACTCAATTTATCTGGTAGTTTAACATCTGGACACATTTTGTCACATTACACAATCCACTGCAAAAATGCTATCCCGAGTATCCAAGGTGTTTAACTTTTCTTTTCATACTTTGTGATGATTTAGATTGGGTGTTGTTAGATGGGTTGTTGTTTTTGTTCTAAATCTCTTTCAAAATTATTTTGTATTCTAATTCATATCTATTTATTTATTTATGCTTTAATTAGTTCTGGTCCTTTAATTTTCCTCATGAGTCTCTTCCTTTCATCAGTAAGTCACTTATTATGGTTCAAAATAATCCTGACCAAACTGACACTTTCATTTAAATACTTAACAAAATAATAATAGAAAGAAATTGTGTGTGTTGGTTCAAAATGTTTTAGTTTCAAAACAGGCTTTTTTTACTCTAAATGCCATATTTTCCTGAGCTTCCTTCCTTCCTTCCTTTATTCCTTCCTTCCTTCCTTCTCCCTAATTCCTGCCATAAACATTTAGAGAAACCTTTGAATTTAAACTATAAAATTAGGTTAATTTTTTTAAATGACAGTGAAAACCAGGTGTTTACAAACACTAAGAAAAAGACGACTAACTTCTTGTTTATCCCAGTATTTGGCATTAAATCTGACTAAACCTCTCTTATTTTAGGTGATATTTGATAAATGCAGGAATAATCAAGTTGTTTAGGAGCAAAGTAATTAACAGGTATGTAAACTTCTACCTGTGTTTGTAATTCTAGCATCCTGAAATAGATGATTCTTGGTTTGTGATAAATGCCAGAAAGAAAAAAAAAGGTTATGTGTCATTTTGTCTGGTTTACATAAACATATGATTGTCTGTGTTTGAACACTGAATCCATGCTAAAGTCAAACTTCTATACCAAAATAAAAATTTCAAACACACTTAAAGTTTTATGCCACATCGGCTTCCAACAAAGTGAATGGTTCGATTACTTCTTTGAAACATTGTCTCAGTAACTAAGAGATTGGGCGCAATAAGCAGCTCTGCCATGACATTTTAATTGAATCAAGTTAAACTTAGAAAATTAGTAGCTGATTATCCCTTACATAATTAATGTTCAGTCTTTATGTTGATGAGTAACTCTGATATTTCATGAAGACTTTTTTTTTTGCTGTTAACTTGTGGTCAAAAATCATTAGGTTCTGAAAAAGTCCTCCTTGATCTCAGATTTATTCTTTAAAATACAGATTATTTCCTAATAAAACTGTATTAGTGGTTTAGTGGGCTCCAAAAGATTCAGCAGAAGATAAAGTGAGCCCTTCTGCAGATCTGAGGACACACCAACTGGCAGGCAATCTGGCAAGCCGTTCTCTTTGAGTCTGAACAGAAACACTCATATTTCTTTGTTTGTGTCCAACTCATTTTTTCTGCATATCACCATCCTCTCCAAACACTTCAGCCTTCAGATTCTGCCTGATTTTTTTCTCTTTTTTTCATCTAAAATATGCTCTCACTGGCATGAAACATGGGGGGAAATGGAGGGGAAACCAAAGAGGGTGACAAATGTAATAGCCGACAATGAGAAAAAATGACAGCACAGAAAGAAGGTCTATATTGTGTTCCCCTTTGAAAAACTACTAAAACATTTCTGCTTTCACCTTATCACCTCCCTCTCACCTCATTTCGTTTATTTTACAGTTTTTGTTAAATCTGTGTGTGTGTGTGTGTGTGTTGCTTTTAATAGCATCACCATGGAAGTGGGGAGAGGTTGCTAGGTAACAGGCTAGCGTCTAAAACACTGTTTGATTGTCAGCAGCATGGAGAGGAGCAGCAGTAGAGAAACAGAGCAGGTTTGTATGTCCACAGCATCTGTTAATGGCCCAAGCTAAGCTGCTACAGCTGCTGCTTAGGAAATATTTTTATAATGCAAGAGAATGTCAGATATTTTGGAAGTTTCTGTGAAAGGGGCTCCTCCATATGCCTTTATGACAGCTGCAGGATCAGGGAGTCTCTATAGGAATGCATGACGTGGAGAAAAACAGCAGACTTGGAAAAGACATGACATCATAGGGCGCAGTGCTGGCACCTGGTGGATAAAGTCTGTTACTACAAGCACCTTTGTCTGGCGAGGTAAAGGACATTGGCAAGAGTAGAAAAATTTACATTAATACAAGATGCTTCATAAATAGCCGTTAGAATTGGATCATTTTTCAACCAGTCTTTATATTTTACTATAATAGATTATTATGTAATGGTAGATCAAAGGAATTGAAATTTATAATAAAGAATATCTCAGCAGACCTAATTATCTTTTATATTTGGTATTTACCGGTATATTTCTGGTATCAACATTCTATTTTTATGTCTTCCAACTTTATATATTTGTAATATAATGAATACTACTAGGAACAAATCATCGTTGCACAAATAGACTGATGGTAATAGTGTCTAAATATCGGGTCTAAAGTTGGTTATAAACTAGCATAACTGTCTTTCTTTTCTGTTTTTTAAAGCATGAAACCTTTATAGCTTACAGTTAACCAAAAATAATAAACAATATATTAGTAATAGTACCGGAAATAAGGCAAGGCTAAAAAGAATCACAAATTGAAAGATTTCCAGAAAGAGTGGAGAAATATTGATAAAGATCCAGTGGATTTGAATATATATTTTTACTAATTTATGTACACTGATAAATGAAGGCAAAGCTGTGTAATGAAGTATGGATTTCCCTGCAGTATATCAGAAAGAAGATGGGTGAAAAAAAGCCCAGCTAAATCTATGCATGTTTGTTATAATGACATCACAAGAGGCACACTAATTGAGTATTTTAGATGATTTTGGTATACAACATAGCTACCTTTAAATGTTTTGTTGCCATTTGTTCTGAAATCCCTGAAATTGGGATTCAGGAACTTGAAAACAGCTAAACAGGACTGGAATATATTAAGAAATTTGATTAAAAATGCAGAAATAAAGAGAAAATAAACACAGGAATTATAAATTGACTTACTCATACGAACCCTGACCAGGTATCTCATGTGATGTGGTTTTAGAGAGGGTAGCTGTTTGTCTTATAACAAAACAGTAAAACAAACATAATACAAAAAAAAAAAACACAACAATTTCATGTATAATTGGCAACTACAGTTTTTCCTATGGCATTTGGACATATGCATGATTACAGTTTTAGTAATACAGAGAAGCAAATAGTAATAATTTATAAAAATAAAAAAAAGCTTTCAAATGTTCTTGAAGATAGAATTTCAGAAATGCATTTTCTGATTCCTGAAGCCCATCATGCTGGTAGTAGGATTGAGAAGGCAGATGATATCTAATCACACACAAGGCAGAGAGCAGGAGGAGGAACAAAGCCAAAGACAGACTGCATGACAGTTTTGACCTCAGACATTTAGTTTGACGCCTCTGACTGATGAAGTGACAATAAACACAAGTGGTAAGACTGACAGACCTGTCTGATTGTAGCGATGTCTAGGTTCTGCAAATGATTTAAGAGGATCTCAAGATACACAGTAAAATTATCCATTTCATTGTATGAAAGGACTTTACAAACTGAGGCAATTAAAAACCTTCTGATCCAAGTGCTACATAACGTTTACAATCAGAGCACTAAATGGCAAGAGAAGTTTCCAAATAATCTTAATTCAACCAGGAAAGACTTGTGCAGAGGATGAGCAACAATTCCAGAGCTTTTTTAGCACAAGGATTATAGCCTTTGGTGCTCAGGCCCTGGTGGAAGACGTAAGCATAGATGAGTTTCTAAAACCTGGTCATGGATGAGGTAGCGGATGGCAGGTCAGTTGGAGATCACCTCCTGGTGGCCATGCATGGGAAACACATCCAGCAAATGAAATCCTTCAAATAGCTGGAGGTCCACATTGATGATGACCTCACTTTGATGATTAACTGGATAAGATAAGAGTAGGACAGCCTCTATAACAACAACAGAGCATCCTCAGACAGGGAGTCTGTATCTTATCAGATCCCTCCATGTGTTCTGCTCTCAAAGTCTTAGTAGATTCAGGACAAAAAGGTACAGAATAGTTCTCTGTACGTATAACTAGTCCAAGCACTGGTTGCCATTAGCCCTTAGATTTATGAATAGACATTTTCACAGAATCATCATAAACAAATGTAGTTTTCTTATGATGTATTTATAAGCTACACAAAAGTTTGGCTATTTATCTTTTCATTATCTCTGTGGTGATGTGTTACAGTAGGGTTTCTTAACCTTGGTCCTCAGGGCCTCCTGCCCTACATGATTTAGGTGTTTGCAGGTTTTTGCAGCATTTCAAGAGATAAAGCAAACACTTGAATCAGGTGTGCTTGAGTAAAGACGCATCTAAATCGTGAAGGACAGTGGGTCCTGATGACCAGGGTTAAGAAACCCTGCATTAGAGTATAGCGTGGGGTATAATCATTGTCTATGGTAAATAAAGAGACCTAGCAATCTTTACCATCTTAGAAAACCCTACAGGCCAGACTAAGATCTGCCTCAGGGAACGGAGACAGAAACCAGAACTTCAGAGGAATTGGACAGAGGGATCTAAAACTGAATTATTTGAACAGCAGAACTGAGAATATGCTTGGAAAAAACTAAATACAACATCCCTGGAATAGCAACTCCTGCTGACTGGGAAGAAGAGAGGTGGGCGAGTCATTCTTGGGGGAAGCTTTGTTGCAGAAGAAACACGCCAGTTTACCATTGTTGAAACCATTATAGAATTACCCTAAATCAAAAGCTTCTTCCCCACTGCCATCAGACTGTTGAACCTTTGATCCACAAACTGAACTCATTCTTTTTTGCACATATGCCA
>JAUZNJ010040983.1:0-10175 GCA_034780135.1 Jordanella pulchra | reverse complement strand
TGGATGGATGGATGGATGGATGGATGGTTGGATGGATGGATGGATGGATGGATGGATGGATGGATGGATGGATGGATTTTTCCAAACACATTCTGATCCTTAATTTGTTTGAAAAACAGATTCAAACCACACTCCATTAATAACTCAAAAAAAAGAAGCCAACATAAATCAGAAATATCTAAAACATATGAAAATATCCAACTACAAAAGACTATTGTGTATTTCTTAACTCTTACAGATGCAAACTTTCTCCTAAGAAAAAAAGGATGTAAAAAAAAAAAACCTTTGCTCAGTGTTCATGGTTTGGATGAAACACATCCAATATTAACATTAATAATAATATAGCTAGAAAGGTGTCTGGAAAATATCATGGTTAATAAGTCTGCTTTAATATCTGTATTTTGGACTGCATAGGTCCATCCCAGGGAGGATACAGACGTAGAGCACAGCCATGAAGAAGTGAGGAATCACTCCTATAGGAGCTCTCTTCTTCTCCTTTGGCTCGGTCGCGGTCCAGTACAGGGCATCCAGGATGTCTTGGCCAAAGGATGAGAAAAGGCGATCTGCAACCTGGAGTGGAGTGAATAGTTGACAACAACAGAAACAGCTAATTAAGAATAAATAAAACAATAAAACTGCTAAAAAGTTTAAACTTGTGTCTGTACCTCTAACATGTTGTAGATAATGTAGAGTTTGATGACGGATTGTCCCCGTATGAGGTGGTACATCATGGCATAGTCTACGTAGCTCATCATTGAATAGCACAGCACCATGATGAAGCCCTTCAGGACGTCACACACTTGGGCCGGCTGGAGCAAGCGGGAGCCACTGAAACCCCAAATAATAACAAAACTTTAAGAGATTAAAAAAAACAAAGACAAAGCAACAACATAATAGTTCTAAGACTCATA
This sequence comes from Jordanella pulchra, assembly GCA_034780135.1. NCBI lineage: Eukaryota > Metazoa > Chordata > Actinopteri > Cyprinodontiformes > Cyprinodontidae > Jordanella > Jordanella pulchra. The sequence goes on along the minus strand of JAUZNJ010040983.1, from coordinate 9,264 downwards.
CTGAACTCAGTCACAGGGAGCTCTGCTGCCCTCTGGTGGTTTCACACCGTTTTTGGGTTAAGATTAATTCCCAAAGCAGATCCATTAATCAACTAGTTATTAAAATGAAATTGGTCAAATGAGATGTATGGGGGAAATGAACTAATTGATTATTAGTGAATTTTACAGATAGTTAAATGCTTTCTGACAAAAAGTAGATGCGCTACCAAAATACTGAGAACTTGTGTTTTTTTTAGCATACGCTCACATCGTAAAGACACTCTTTAAAGGATTTTTATAGGATTTTATGAGCTCAACCAAGACAGCTTTGTTGGGGACAGAACCTTAATAAAAAACATGGTGTTGGATTAAAAAAAAAAGATGATTTTAAGCTTGATAGGCATGCATTTATTTATTTATTTATTTCTACTTCACAAGTATGCATTACCTATACTGAATAAAACCAAACTAAAAGACAACCAAGTGTGTGGCAATACAAGGATAATGTGTAGAACATTTGGACAAGGTATGGATAATTTGCAAGGCACCATCTGCAAATCATACAACTGCAGACACACAAAAATGACATATTTCCAAATACAACATGTTCTAATACTCTGTTATCTGTTTGTTTTGATAAAAAAAAAAAAAATACAAGTGGTCTTGATTTAATTTCTGATTCATTTTTTCTTATTTACTGACCCGAGGCCGCAGCATGGCACAGTTAAGAGTCGTAAAAGGGCCAAAATCACCCTCAGGGGCAGCAGGGTGAACACGTAGAGAAACGTATCCAGACAGAGGAAGAAGCCGAAAGTCATCAGCTACAGAAAGAGTCAAAGACGGGAAATGTAAACATGGTGTTTATTTCCAGTGAGAGGGATTCAGTTCTTTGTTCCATGTGTGTTTACCTTCTCCAGCTCCTTGGGTATGCGAAGGCAGGTGTACACCCTCTCTCTGCGCTCTGTGTATTTGGCCTCGTTATGTTCAAGAAAGTAGCCTCTTGTTAGCTCGGTGGTTATAAACCTGATTAGAGACAGGTCTGGAAGAAATAAAAGAGGGAGAAAAAGTCCAAGTCTTTAGGAAAAACCTGCAGGCTAAGTTATTGAAATGCGTCTTAAATTGACAACTTGGTACCTGCACCTCTCTGGCCTTTCTCTTGAACCTTAATTTCCCAATTAAATACATTACTACCATTAATCAGTTCAAGAGTTGCATAATACAAGGAATGCAACAGTTGACCAGGTCCTAGAAAGAACTGTGTAAGTGTGATTAGTTCTTAAGTTTAGGCCTAGGTTTCACTCCATGCAATGTGAATCTCCCCAAAAATGTACTTCACAATCTTCACAAGGTTGGGATTATCCCTGCTGTTAGTTTACCTTTTCTACCAAATGTTTTCCTTCCACTCAACTTTCAATTAACGTGCCTTTATGCAGTCACTGGCTTTCTCTCCACATGTGGATGTCAGTGACTGTTTGGACAAGCCCCGACTCATTCATCTTCCCTATGATTTAGAGGGTCATAGCAATTCTGTATTAAAATTATTTTTAATGGTTTTATGTAACGCTTCTATTGGAAATGAATAGAAACAATGAGGAGATTTAAACATTCTATCAATATTATCTATGTAATGATTTTGCATAATAGAATTTGTTTTTTTTTTTAAACCCATTAACTGAAATACATTAAGGTTTTCACAATGTTTTAATTTATTCCAATGCATTTGTTGTGCATGGATTCAGTAGTGAACTGACGAATACCAAGCACATAGTTTTGGAACAAGCAAGAAACCAGAGATCGCCCTGAAACAAACACACACACAGTCACAGCTTTACTGTCCCAAATTACCACGCGTAATGTAAGGAATGCAACATAAGCGGAGGAATGCAGCCAGGGATGTTTTTTTTGTTTTGTTTTGTTTTTTTTTTTTTACTTTTGGTGTTATTCAATTTACGTATTAGACGATTAAAATACGTGAAAAGGCCCGTTGATAATAAATTGTTGCTTTAAGAGTAATAATATCAATATTTGTTGGTGAACCATGTCACGCCTGAATATGCAAAGCTTCCTGGTGCGCCTGCGCAGTGCATCTACGTCCGCTTTGACGAAGATGCGAGCTGGCTGTCACACACATTTATATCTACCGTTACCGGTAAAATATAATACTCAGTAGCATGTGATGGTTCTGTTTTTTTTTTTTTTTTTTTTTTTTTTTTTTTTTTTTTTTTTTTTACTGTGTTGCTGTTCTGGTCCAACTAAATATTGTAAACACAACTACTACATCTTGCTGCACAGGTTCGCTTGACTGAGATTAAATTAAACTGCGAGATAAAACAGTGCTACGATACAGAAAGCAAATACTGTATTAATGCGTGTTGGTAAATAGAAAGTATTCCTCCAGGAGCAGGTTTGTTTTGGAAACTATAGACAGCAGGCGATTTCTCACCTGACATGTTGCCTTTTTGGCCTCTCGTACCGCCGTTTTTTTCATGAAACCCAAGCGTGTCCGTCACTCCGTCCTTCTGTTTATTTGGCTCCGTATTTTTAATCCTAGTATCCCTCTCCCTGCCCTCCTTTTCTTTTTCCTTTTCCTTTTCCTCGCCCAGACCTGTCAGCGAATCCGCCATCTTCGACAAAAACGGCCTCAGCTGCTGCCAGGGAGACTGCGCAACGCGTCGTGACGTCACTACGCACCGTACTCTGCTTCATCAGTTCACCAGAAGGTGTCGTCGAAGTTTCTTATGGGTTAATCTCCAAAAGTCGCACACAATCCAATGATAAAGTGTTCAGAACATCTTTAGAAAAGAAATTTGAAGCGTCAGGAATAATCAGATAATCATTTTACAAAACAGTAAAAAGGTACAGGGCCAAACGAAAAAGAATTCTAAAGCTTAAAACATTATTGGAAGTTCCAGAAAATAAACATAAAAATCTTAAAGGAGAAATCAGGAAGTAATCTCATATCCCAAAATGGCTACTTTTCATCTAAAACATCATTTTATTTATGCAAATTTTTGAGTCTAACCGAACTTAAGGTCTTGGCCAAGAGGCATCATATGCCCTGTTATCTGGCCACTGCAAAAACGACTGAAAAAGCATAAATGCAACACTTGGAAGGGGTCTAGTCTGCAATATAAAACCATTGTAATGGTGGACAGTAGCACTATTGTGGCATCAAAGGGCTGCAAATTGGAAGCACCAAAGATGAAGATAGGATGACTTTAAATGAAAATCTAGATATTTAACAGTATAGATGATATTTGAGAATGGTGTATTGTTATCCAATGCAGCTATAATGAATATGACCCATATTTTTCTGACTTGGTAGCTTGCAAAAGAGGTGATATCAGACTATTCATTTGTCATATTTCAGAAGCCAGTGCCTATTTTCAGTTTAGCCACAAGCAATCAGACATTTATGAGTGGGAAAATATCTAAAAAGGATTTCACGTTTTTCCCTTTGGAATCACTTTAAGTGTACATGTCCAACCTTATGCTCCCGTCTATTGGAACCTATTTAAACTTTCCTTGTTTTAAATAAGTGATTTTATGATAGGTGGCTCTCCAACAGGTTAAGTGACTAATAACATGGGTCTTTATCCTACTGCAAAAAGCTTTTCTATTCTAAAGGTTTAAATCGTCTTCTTTAAACCCAAGGCTCAACATCTATTGCTGCCTTGTTTGATCAATATGGTATTATGCATATCAGTATTAAGCACCACCCACCCTGCAAGGTCCCACATTGCTTTTGGGAATCTTTTTGAAGTTCTAGGCTCCAGTGGAAATAAATAAAAGCTGAAATGTTTCACTTTTGGATTTTCACTCATTTCAGGGAGTAAAGTCTAATTATATGATTTTTTTTTTTTTTTTTACAATGTAGTTTTTTCAGGAATTACACATTACAAATGGATACAACTGAAAACCCTCAAGAAAAAGTAGAAAATTTGGTTGGATCTTCTGTGACAAATTATTGTAACAATGGGCCAACACAAGGAGACTGTGTGCATTTGGCTCTGTGGCTGTAATGGAGGTAAATGTTACAATGAACTAAAATAACTAATTGGAAGCTATAAAACATGCTTTCAATTTAATACTTAAAAATAGACCACCCAAATAAGTACTCACACACAGTAAATTCCATTCAAAAGTATAAAGCTTTTATTAAACAGCCTATTTTACAAAATTACCACAATCAATTTCTATTCCCCAGAGCAGGTCAGGAGAGGGAGCGAGTGTCACCATGAGTCAGTCCTATGGAGACTGGCTTCCTTCCTTTTCTGCCCGTCCGTTCCAGCCGAGTCACGTGCTCTGCCAATGGAGACCTGGAAAACGTTCAGACAACAGTGACTGTGGGAAGTACTGCATCACAATCCACTACGGCCACACATGACAATCCAGTGCAACAAAACACACTTCCCCCGGTTTACCTGTTTTTTTAAAAACAATCCTCAGACCGAATGAGAACCGAGGAAATGTGAAGTTAGGGAGATTCCTCTGGGCGCCGCCATGAAGAGCTCAGGAGCGACCCCTACCGGACAGACAGCGTCAGAAGGCGCCGCTGTGGGACAGATAAAGCCCAACCATGAATCGTGAAACAGACCATATTACATGACCTGGGCTAGAAATCAACAGGCGTATATTCAAGTTATGTTTACAATCACAACTCTTCACACCTTTTTACATTAATTATCCTTATGATCAGTCATTCAGTTTGCATAGCGACCGGATCCACAGGGCCACGCTAACCAGTTCATTCCGGTTTCCAGGACGAGTCATAGAGCTCCTCGAAGTCTTTCAGTTGGTACTCGAGAATGTCCTCGAAGCATGAATCCAGGGCCGCAGACACACTTCTGGGAGACAGAGCCTCGCAGTAGATATGGCCTGAAAATTCATTAGAAGATGACTCCATTAACAGGGCGTCCATCTTCATGTCCTCATACACATTACTCATCAGATACTGCGTTGTGTTTCTAGGCGCCATGCCCCCGGTTGGTGGAAGGTACATACAGGCCGCAACACGATCATCATTGCTGGTACCCGAATTCCCTTTCTTCTTCCGTTTCCCAGAGTGGATAGCAAACGGGTCTAGATTAGCCCGTTGTGCTAACCTCTGCTCCCGGCTGGGATGTTTCTGGAGGGCCGCGGCGTTTCGGTTCCTCTTCAAGGTTAATTTCTGGTCAGCTGGATCAAGAAACGTTGTCCATGTGCCCTTAAATCCGTGTCTCAGATACTCCGACTTAGTTGTTCTGGTATTCATCATCTCTAAACACATTTCTTACTTGAAGAAAAAAAAAGAGCCACGAGGGGAAATGCAGTTGGTTGTTTTGGTCGCTCCCTCTGGATCTTAAACTCCCTATAAAAAAGCATCCACAATAAGATGTATTTCTACTAAAAATCTCTCAAGAATAACAAAAAAACCCGTCTAAAAGATTAATCAGTTTTTCCCTGTCTGCAACACGTCCCCATGAACAGCTACTAGAGAAATGTCGGCTAACGTTCGAATGACGATGTATTTGAATAGAGGAAAACACCTAAACTCCTGCCTTTGTATTGGTGAATCATAGGCGCGCCCCCTAGCGATATGGAGGACACAAAACACGCAAAAAATTGTCTTCAAAATGTCCTAAAAAAAATCGGACTAAATTATTAATTCATTCATTCTATTAATATTTTATTTACAAAATTAAGTCACAAAACAAAAAATGGGTGTATGCAAACAAATTAGAATGTCAACAAAATATATTTTCTTTTAATATATATTTGTATATATTTCTATATGAATTTCTTACCCAGAGCAATCAATGTATTAAGCATTTATTTCAGTTCATTTGGAGGATTGCTAGCCGCTGGACCTTTCTTTTAGTAATAACCTTTAATAAACATGTGAAATAAGAACTAAGTGGTTAAAAAAAATCTGTGGTAGGAAATTGAGCATAAGCAGCAGGTATAAATTCATACCTGAGACGATTTAAAGAGTTTATGAGGTATGTACAAGGGGTGGGACTGTACCTCCGGCCGGCTAGTCCAAACAGGTGTTTTCCTTTAGCTTGAAGATTCCTAATTCAGAGATATAACAAGGGTCTTACAGTATATCTGGACTTGGCAGGAAATGGGCTTACCTATTGCTTATCGCTCTTAATACTTGTTTTCAAATAAAAGGTATTTGAATATTTACTAGAATATTGAGGAATAGTGGAGAGACTCGTTATCCAAGCCACTTGTAAGTTTCTTCTATTGCCAGTGATGATTTGTGAGCTATCTCGTCTGCTGGCGTTGGTTATCAGTTTTCCTTGACATCTCATACATATTTGGGGGATTAGAACCGTGAAAATAAATTACTGATCAGAACATGAACGTGTAAAACAAAAGAATTTTGTAAATATAACCATTCCTGATAGTTGTTTCTGTTGAATAAGTAAAGAGGTCATACCAGATAGATGGTTCGCCAGCACTGACAGCTGTTAGAAAATAAAAACGTTGTTTCAGCTGCTGGGGTTAGAAAAAAGAAAATGTAACCCAAAGTATCACATTTTTCCATGAAACTGACTAATAAATACGGATTCAATTTTCCCTTTAATGTCCACCTGTCTTCTCTGACTGCATAATGCATCACTTTTCAAAGGAAGTGAAACAATTGAAGGCTCCATGCCTCCATTGCCTAAAACATTGATAATTGTTATAGTTTTTTTCTTTCCATATTGATAAATTACAGATCATAACATAGCATGGACACATTCTAATCAGAAAAGGTGCAATATTTATATTGTTATCTTTATCGGTTTATTGATATTCCTTGGATTTACATCTCTGGGTCAAAACATTTATTTGTTGCGAGATCTATCTTAGATCTATGTAGCTTATTTTTTTTCTTACGATATTTGTTCAATCGTCATTTGATCAACATAAAAGTTAAGCCACATCTTGAAATAAATCTGTACTTTTTCACAGAGCTGCTTCATTGCGCTTTAAAGGTTGGGACAACTTAAAGCTCTCACTTGACCTTTTTGGTTTAATAAACCACATCTATCATTTGAAGTAATTCAATGCGCTTAATAACCAACACAACACTGTCCATTTGAAGTTGGAGATGCAAAGGTTGATTTCTCGCGTGGATAAATGTGCGTGTGTGAGCAGGAACCAGGCGCGCTGGGTGCGGATCGAGTTTCTCCCAGATCACCCTGACGCTCCTGGGTTCAGTTTCTCCTCCCGTGTGACTTACACATGAATACATGCAACATCAAGCTTTCCTCTGTCCAGACTGATAGAAGATGGTGAACGGCTCTTTAAACTCATGGTGATTACCGAGCGCCCCCTGCCCAGCGCCCTGTTACCCCCCCTGGGGCACCATGGGCTCCTAAGATGCCTTCTCTCTGGAAACGAATAACATTCTCGGTGGCCTCGGCGCTCTGCCTCTGCTCAGTGCTCCTCCTGCTGGTCTCCCTGTCCACAGAGCGGTGGGTGATCGGGCGGATCCTGTGTAAAACCGGGGTGGACATAGTGAATGCATCCAGTCCTGAGCTGGACCAGTTCATTGGAGACATTTACTACGGGTTGTTCGAAGGAGGAAAGACCAAGAGATGCGGACTCGGGAACAGGCGCTCCAAAATATACAGTAAGATATAAATGAGATCCAGAGTGTAGATTTAGCAGGAAATGACACCGCTGGTTATTGTTCTACAACACCCCAAAACAGGGATTACTTTTGGACAGATGGTGATGAATATGAGGCCAAATCGCAGTCAGATGCATGATAGTGATACTTATTGAAGGGGACATGCAGTAACACAGGGTACCATCTTAAAACAGTAACTAAAGCTGCAGGCAGGACACAACTCTGAGTTGTTTTATGTTGAAAGCAGGGAGGATTTTCTTTAGCGGTCTGTGTTGCAGTTAATCTGAATCTTCCTCTGGCTGAATATACTCTGTTGTTTGATGAAGATTATGCTCAGAGCTTTCCATAATGATCTTGGTAATATGAAAAAAAAAAACCCTCATATTTCTAAAATCATCCCAAAAGGTGCTGAAATAGTACAAGAACAGTCTGCCTTCTTTTCAGCTTCTTAAAGTCATTCGCTCTTTTGCTGCTGTACCCCTACAGATGCCCCACATCTGCTCAGGATGAAGCTCTGCATGAAAGTGGAGCACAAAAACAAACATGGCTTCTCTTTGTTCTTGATTCAGATTTATCCATCTTACATCTGTGGGTTTAGCCTCTCGGTGTGTTTATATGGATGGAAATATGTTCTAGCATAGAAAATATTTTTGTATTTACTCTGAGATATCATGTAGAAATGTTTATTTATTAAAATCTTGTTTTTTTCTGTGTCATATTATAACATTAATGACCCTTATATAAAATATACATTGTTTACAGGAATTTTTCTTTAAAAAAAAAACCAAATTTAACATAATAAAAAACAGTGTTTATTAAGTAAATAATGAGATCTCTTTAACTTGTTGCTAGACTGAAGTAAAAAGGCTTCTCCCTCTGCTCTGTTTCCCTCTGCAGTTTTTCCCAAGCTGGTGCAGACACTGAACGGTGGTCTGCACATGATGGTGATCCTCTTCCTGCTGGCGGCTGTGGGCTTCGCCCTGGTCAGTCTGTCCTTCTGCATTTACAACGCTCGTAAAGTGCCCTACCAGAGCATCAAAGGTCACAAAGGACTTTACCTGTGGAACTTTATTGCTGGTAAATAAACAACAAAACCAAAAAAAAATCTGTTCCGCTTCTTTTAAATCTCCCAGCCTTAGTTTTATTTTCCAGATTTAGTTTTTTTTTTGCAGCCATTTCCCTAAAGGCAGTAAAACAACAGCGAGGTGTATTAACATAAACATTTATAAGTGTTGTATTTTATTTTTAACATGGAATTCGACAAAATATTTATACCCCTCCTAATAAACTTTAATAGTGTCATAACAATCAAAAACATCTTAACATTGCTGAAAATTACATTTCCCATAGTTCTATTAGTATTTGACTATATATTTTTTTAGTAATGAGCCTCAAGGTCTTGAGGTTGGAAGGTCTCCTTTCCATCACCATAATCTCCTCTAACATATTCAAGTTGAGGCTGTGGCTTTTACTGCATAAGATGTTAACTAATACATGTTTTTTTTCAGCTTTGAGTTAAGGAACGCCGAAGCCAGTATAGCCTGTAATACACCACAGCTTTATATTATATACATTTTCTTTTTCATTTTCTTCTAGACTTGTCACCTTTGCAATAGTATCTTTTTTGCCCTGTAGCAAAGGTGACAGGTCCAGAGGGTCATGCATTTATATTTCTA
>JAUZNJ010040982.1:0-10175 GCA_034780135.1 Jordanella pulchra | reverse complement strand
TATGTTGAGGGTTGGGTGGGGGGGGGGGTGGGGGGGTGGCAGCCAGACATGGCTGAACATGTTCACCTTTTGCCTGAAAGAGGCCAACGTGCTATCTGATCGCTCTGTTATGTTTCCGTTCTGTAAATTACTCTGTGTGTGTGTGTGTGTGTGTGTGTGTGTGTGTGTTCTCCATTCATGCAGACCTAAAGATCTTTAAAACCCACAACAGCTTCACTCTGGTCCTAATCTCTAACATCCACCTGAGGCTGAGCTGAGCCCACTGAGAGGACCATTCATGGAAGTCAATGGGAAGGCCAAAAAAAAAAAAAAAAAAGAAACTGCTGAGCATTTATGGGTCAGACACCAAAAATACAACATTTGTGTTAGAAACACTGAGTAAAACGTGTCTAAATGAATCTTTAAGCATCAGGTTCTGACCTCTGCCGTCTAGCAGCCAAAAGGTCTTTGGTTCTAATCCTGATCTGACCACAAAGCTCTTGCCGTCCAATCAAAGATCTGTTTGTTTCTCTGTCATCTGAACTATTTACTACCCTGTGTGGGTTGTTTTCTGTATTCCCTTTAAACCAATCAGGAAGCTTGAGTAAAGGATGTCACTGCTCTGGGGATCCAATCAGATGACTGCATAAATCTAAAGCACCTTTTATCTGCAGAAGCACTCACTGAAATAATTTACCTTGGAGTGCTACAACACACACACACACACACACACACCTATAAACACACAATATGTTTCTGGTGTGTATTCCTTCCAATCGTGCTACTTCCTCTCTGGACGAAGACGCGTTTCTGCCTCACAGCAGAGACAGAGTCACACACATATGTGCAGTATGTACATGCATGTTCTGGTGCGTGCAGTGTCACATAACTGAGCAGGTTATCTCGCCGTCTGCAATGGAGGGGGAAAAAACTCATGGAGAACTCGAGATGTCCTGATCCAGTCTCGATCTTACATCAGCCAAATTACTAGTCTCAGCTTAAATTGGTTTGTATTTAAAATCTTCAATATAAGTTAACAGCCTTGTTAACAATAAATGTTCTCTTACCCTCATTTGTTGTCTATTATTTCCTGTTTGAGTAATTTCACTTGATAAAGCATTTTTTTTATACTTTACGTTACAAAATGAGTAATAAAAGTTAGCATCACTTGCCGTGGAAGAGCAAGAAGTAGGTTGAAACCTTGAGGTTCCTTCTTTCCACCTCCTTGAAATCAGGTGTATAAACACCACAAAAAGAATTGGAGGAGAGAGGCCTCCCTGAGGGAGATCCAGAAGGCAGTCAGCCTTTATTTTGCAGAAACAGAGAACAGACCCGTGAAAAATGTGACCCAGTTACTTTTAATTTGACATCTCTTAGCATTTGGAAATTAGAACTTCCAGGTTTTGCAGAAGCTGATTATTCTCCTTTCTTGGTGACAGTTTTAATTTGTTATTTAATTTTTTTTTTTTATTTTCTAACTCAGACCATAAAGAGAAGCTGCAGTAGGGTTCAATGTTGGTTTTTGAATTTTTGGTTAATGGCAATTCAATTTTTTCCGAAAAACATTAGTTCATTACTTTTTGTTCTAATATTTTTAATGATAAATAATATAGTAGCTAATTTTGTGATACCATTTGGCTCCAAATATTTAGTTTGTTAAATTTTCATTGTGTAACATGATTATTTTCTAAGCATCTTTCGCAGCTTAAATTTCGTTGTCCTTTAAGTTAAGGTCACTTCCTAAAGGGGATGATTGAAATATAAGCTATTTTTTTTCAAAGAAATATAGTTTTCATTTCTCATTTTTAGTATGAAACTTAAATGAAGGAAAAAAAAGATTAATCGGATTGATAGGAAAAAAATGAAGATTCGATTTTTAAGTCATATCGCCCTGCCCTAAACTGCACAGATTATGCTTTCTTAAACCAAGGAGACCAGAAATACAACAAGGAGCAAGATGACATCAGGTTATTGTTCTTAGGTTTTCTATTCTTGTATTTCTCCGTTCGTTTCATGCAGGAAAAAACAAAACAAAATGCTGTTTACTGTCAGCTTGATTCTGAAGCTCCAGTTTGAGAGAAAGCCAAAAGCTGAGCTGCAGCAAACAGTTCAAAGAAGTTCAAGCTGAGCAGGTCCGAACACATCTGACTGACAGAGCCATCAGTTCAAAGGAAAAACAACACAGCTGCATATCCAGGGAGCAGAAGTCAATATCAGAGCAGAGAAGTCCTGAAGATCCACAGCGACGACAACACGTGGATTTTCAATGAAGGGAAACATTTAGCTCACGCTGTTCAAGATCTCATTCCAGGATCCCCGCGCTCTGACCTGATGCTCTCTTTCCACGCCTCAGTTTAATTTTCCTGAAGCTCAGCAGATAAAAGGGACCGTGGGTCACTTCACATCAACCAGTCACTTTCAACAACCTCAGAGACCAATAACAGTTTTCCAGTCCAGACATCTTCCGATGAAGGACACACTGAGACCTAAAATGAATTACAATTAGGTGAGATTTATGGATAAAACCCATTTATTAACAAAAATATATTTATTTTTTGATCTAATGTCAAAGTCAAGGTGGCCTGAGAATAGAGCCTTGAGGAACACCACATGTGATTACGCAGAATAATCCTTTTTACAGGACATAAACAGACTATAACTTAATAAACAGGATTTTAATCTAAAATATTCATCAACTTTTATCTACCAGGTAAGTGAAGCTAATAGTTGTTTTTGAAAATGTAGAATTCATATAAAGAATTTCTGATGTTCTTGGGGAAAATACTTTATTCCATCAAGGTAGGTAGTCGGTAATGAAAGCACCATTTCTAAATAAGATGCATCAACTCTTGGACAATTATGACTCCAATGAGTCAGTGACTGCAGCAGGCAGTGGTCATGTGATAACACAGTGATATAAAGCGGTGTCAGAGAAGGGGGGTGGGTAAAATGATCACTTATCACTGAAGACTAGTAACCCCTCAGAAGTTGAAGAAATAGAGAGTTAAATAATTAGACTTTTCCTCTTAAGTACTGGTGTGAGTTTCACATAAAAAGGATAATGCATTGGGGGAAATAAATAAATACTGAATATAAGAACCCAGACAAGCTATTCATTGGATGCAAAGTTTCTCACATCACATCCTGATGTTGATTTTATCAATCCTTCTGACTGTTCTCAGTCTTTAGACACGGTTTTCTTTTCCTTCTGGGTACACGATTAGAAAACAGTTGTTATGTTGTTAAAAAGCTTTCATCTGGCAGCGCTGTGAGTTTTACCAGTTTGGACCTTGATCAGGAGTTAAAATGATCACATGAGGATCGATATAAAGGTCTCTTTTATATGAATGGCTGGCGGGTGTTTTAGGAGTGCTGGAGAAATGAAGAGCTTTTTATAACCCATGAGCTATATGTTTGAAAGTTTAATTTTGGATTAGAGGAATGGCTTTCAACCAGTCTGCACACCAACATTAAAACCTGGAAGAAAAGAAGAAATTATGAACAAAAAGGAAGTCTAAGTTAGTACTTGAGGTGAAAATGTTAGCAGAAGTGAGAAAACTTTTCTCACATAGTTGAAAATGTTCCTGAAATGCACCATTACATCGAAAAAGCAGCTTGATTTGCCTTTTGATGCAGCTGGTGTCTCTGTGGACTTCATACAGGAAACTACAGAGCTGATACCATCAATAGATGATTACCAGGAGAGCCAAGTCAGTGCCTGCATGAGTCTGAGCTGCGTTTCACAGCAAACCTCTCAGAGAGTGAAAGCCAAAAGCGGAGTCATCTCCTCGGTGAATGTTCTGAGCTTCAGCTTTATAACCAGGTGAGGTCACCATAAAAAAACAGCTGCATCACCCCCGTCAGCCTGCAGGGCAAGTGTCGCAAACCAAACATCCCTTTTTTTCTTCCCGTCGTCATCTGTTCCACAGCAGCGGCACGCACCCTAAAAAAATGTGCAGCCAAACACTTTCACAGCTGGAAATTGAACTCTTCACAGCAGCAGAGACACCCAGAAAATGACTCCAGAACTACAGAGATTATGTTAATCTTCTGCAGAACTCTAACAGAACCGGTTCTTTGATACGGTCCAGACAGATGGTTTACATTCGACAGTTTAATCCAAATCACAGGTCAAAGCTGCGGAGGTGAAACCAAAATCTTTCTGTCTAATAACCAGCAGATGACATGATGTTGGACACAACATGTTCTGAACCCTAAACACAAGTTCCTGCCATCAGGAGGAGGCAGAAACTCCTCCTGTAAACATAACCCACATGTAGACTCATCCATCCCTCCGACTTTCAGCCTCATTAATGATTAAAGAAAGAGACTGAATACAGGAGGCCCCTGGGGGCCTCTTTGTTCATATTTTTGAATAAGATGCTGATGTGGAGTTAAGTTGGAGTTCAATAGATTTCTACAAGTTAATATGTTTTTCCTTCTATGCTAATTATGTTTTTTATTAGACTGTCTGATGTTTGTTTTGAGGACTGTGATGTGATTGTTGTGGCAACTTCTACAGGCGCCAGTTCTTCAGGTTTAAGGTTTAAAGGTCATGACTATGAAACAATATGTGAGATAGCCTCTTCTCTCTAAACCTGCTCTTCAACTGGGGTAGAACCTCAACACTATACAGCAGAGGTTCTTCTAATAAAACCAGTCCGCCAGCTGCAGCGCCAAACATCTGAGGGGTCGGATCAGCTTCATCATGTAAGCGGCGATAAGATCTTTATTCTTAACCTGCATCACAGCAGTTCCAGTCAAACACAAAAAGTCTCCCAAAATGACCCGAAGCATTGAGGAAACGTGGAACTGGAACAGATTTGACTCGTTTAGCACACATTTAGCTAAAGGTCAGAGAAAAGTCAACAATTAAACGCTTCTTTAGAGCAATAACACAAAACTGCTGACTCTTACAGCGGATAGACTATATGACCCTGGTTAAATCACTCCGAGGTTTGAGGAAATGTCCCAACGGCAGGAGGACAGAGCTCTGCTTATGAGTGCAAACGGCCCCCAAATGTCAAGCTGGTTGGTTTCGCAGCAGCTCCAATGTACAACAAACAGAAAATTATTCTAAAGTTTTGTTCAAATATAGAAATGTATCTGTGTTTTTTTCTCATGTGCTTTCCTGCAGGGAGAGAAAGGAGGGCTCATTTTAGTATTAAAAACTGGAGTTTTACTGCCAAGAAAATGTATCAATCAGTCTTTTATAGCCTTCAAACACTAAAGCAAGTCAAATAACACCCGACTGAATGATATGTGACATAAACCAAACGGATTTTAATGAATAAAGCTAACAGAAATGATTCCTATCATGCAAGCTGAATAGAAAACTCATAGAGCTGCACTGTGGCTCTGTTTCCCACTTTAAGGCTATCACTTACCCACTCCCACAGAGTGTGGAGTGACTCTTATGCTGTGTCCGAATATAACTGATTTGAATGCTCAGTTTGCAAACACAATTTATCGCAGATATCCGTTAAAAAAAACAAAACTCCCACATTGGATTTAAGGACATGGTAAAAGGTTGGAGGCTTGGACTGGACATCCAGATCAATGTCCTAGTCAAAGTTGATGGCGATGATGATGATGATGATGACATTCCTTTAAACTATTCAGATATTTTCTGCCACGGTTTTCAAAATCAGCATCAGTGTGCATCTCTTCAGAACAATCTGGAAAAAATCCCACCTGGTCTTCCATTCTGAAAACAGCTAAATGTCCCCTCATGACACAAAGGCGGGCTCCATCTTGGCCCTTATCAATTCACCTTCATCATCACAAAGATTAACGTCTGAAACTCAGGATAGAGATGCAACAAAACCAAAACACTCCTCTTCCATCTCCATCCTAAGTTCTCCTGTATGTTGGAAGAGTCTGTAACTCAAATC
Organism: Jordanella pulchra; assembly: GCA_034780135.1. Taxonomy (NCBI): domain Eukaryota; kingdom Metazoa; phylum Chordata; class Actinopteri; order Cyprinodontiformes; family Cyprinodontidae; genus Jordanella; species Jordanella pulchra. The sequence continues at coordinate 4,302 of JAUZNJ010040982.1, read as the reverse complement.
AAGCACTGAAACTCAACAGAGCATTAAATATAGCAGCAATCACCATCTTTATCTCCGTGTTGGAAGCAGCTTCTGAAGCTCCTTCATGATTTACTGAAGCAGAAAAGGCACACTGTGATGAGGTGAAAGCAACATTTCCAGCATCAGCAGGATTGTGGGATCATGGACATTGAACTCCCCAGAGCATCAAACTGCAGCTACAACAAAAAAAAAAGGGAGAGAGCTTCTCCAGTCTTCATCTTCCCCTTCTGGTTGCTTCATAAACTGATCTTCCTCCACATCAGCACCACCTGGCATAAGTCTCCTGATGCATCACAAACCAAACGCTCCTTCTACCTCCACAGAAGCCTCACATTAACACCATCATGTCTTTTATTTCATGATCCTGATGCCAACAAACCTTGATTTCCCCCAGCTTCCCTCCCTCCATCACAGCCACCGTCCAACAGGAACACACCGGGATGTGGGGCTTACCTCTGGAGCTGCTGAAGGCGGTGTACCAGGACAAGGAGACCAGCCCACTCAGCCCGAACAACAAGACCGTCAGGAATGAGACATTTCGGAGCCTCATCTCCGGAGTCCCGGGAGCATGTCCGCACCGAGAGGGGGAGGGACGGCGGGGATGGGGGGAGCCAGGTATGACCGGACAGAAGCAGTGGGCACCAGCCGGAGATATGCCTCTAAGAGCGGCAGCAGGAGACTGGAGAGGATGGGAGGGCCGGAGCTGAGATATGAGCTGAGAGGGAGGAGACATGGGGTAGGGGTGGGGGGTGGGGGGTGGGCTGGTTAAATAAACACAATCAGTTCAGTTAAAGCACACAGACAGCCCGCTAACATTGAGTAGTTTACAGGGGGAACAAAGACTTAACAACGATGTTGACGTTTGGTTTGTCATAAATTAAGCATCCCGTGCGACGGATCCGCAGCGCCCCCACGCGGTAACTTTAAGAAAGCTGGAGAGGAGAAAAAACAACCAAACCGTGAGGCTGAGGAGGCCCTCTGACCTCACAATGACAGCTTGTGTAGTGGTTAGGAGCCAGGTAAAGATTAGATATGACACAGACAGGGGTCAGATTGAACAGTGCCCCCTACATGACATTTAAGGAAGAATGAAAACCTATCAAGGAATTTCGTGACTTTTTTGGATTAGGTATCTCGTTGAGGTGGCTACTAACACTGGGTTGCGGTCCTGACGATGGGAGCTCCTTCCTTTCCACATACTCGCCAAGAATAAGAGATTGCTGCAAATTTAGGATTCTGAGCAATCTGACTGAGCATATTGACTGGGGTTTTCTAGCACTTCCAGTACAATCAACAGTACAAACAGTCTCAGTATTATCTAGTATTTACCATTAGAGTTCTGTATCTCTAGGACCCAGAAGTGAGCAGCTGACACAGTGTTGTTGAGGACGGTGACAAGAGGCAGCTTGGGAGAGTATTCTCCAGAAGTTCACCCTGAATTCCACCGTCTTTTGGTTCTGAACACACCAGTGGAGCAGCCAATCCTCCTCCTGTCTGTTCGCAGATTTGATGTTCTAGATCAGAAAAATGACATATGCAACCTTCAGGAGTTCCACAGATGTCTCTGTTGATGTGCCGTTATTTGCGTACGGAGAGAAGGTGAGTGGAGAGAGAACACAACCCTGGGGGGCTCCAGTGTTTGTGGTTTCCCAGCCTCATTTGCTGCTGCCAATCAGGAAGCTAGTGATTCACTGACGGGTGGATGCTTTCACTGTGATCTGGGTAAGCTTCTGAAGGATCTTTGCAAATGCCCCCGCATCCAGCTGGGGGGCTGTGATATAATGTAGATGCTTCAGCACGATGCTTAAAAGGATTTCATGACTATAGTCATCAAAGCAGCAGACTTGTAGTGATAGAGTTCTTCCATGATTTTTGAACTAAAATAATTTGAACTAAAGCAGGAGTGAACTTCTCAACACTCATGAAACCTGCAGAGAAGAAAGATACCATTAGATACTTGAGCTTTCTTCCCCTTCGGATGCCGGAAGACCTTATCTTCCTCTCTTATCTTTAGTCCAAACAGAGGGGGGTGGGGAGTGTGTTTTATGAATGTTGTTGGGGGATATAGGTAGACCTCCCCCCTCTTTTTTTTTTTACCTTTTTTTCTTTCCTCTCTAAAGATAATGTATTGAAATTTTCATATCAGGACTTTAGCGGTCCAGAGAAACCACCCCAGGGACTGCTTACCAACAGCATGCAAGATGTTCCTTTTAATCTTTACTTCATTTCCTCCTTCAAACATTTGTAACACTGATCAGTGCAATCAAAGTCTGCCTCAATGTGTGATGATCCATCTCAGACCTCCCTGAGCCCAGAGTGGACATGCCTCGGTACCAGATTAACATAAGGGTTCTGTCCTGCATTATAAACCCCCAAGATGGCATTTGACAGTTGCTATTAAGTGACTGAATTTCCATTTGGGATTTTAAAAAAAAGTATTTTTGAATTGAATTTAAGAAAAATGACAGAGAATAGAATAGGTACTCTGGCTTATTAATAAGGAGGTATTATAGGTGTAAACTTACCAAATCTAAGAGAGGTGGATTTAACTATTAAAGGAATGTATTTAAATCTACTCGTGAAAAAGGAACATACAGCTGTTTAACTGAGCGTGTCAAATTTGACAGGCTTACACCGACCTCTAGTGGTCATCCCCCCAAAAAGGCCGCTGTCTACAACTTAAAATCATTCAGCTTTACAACATACCGAGTAGCATAAATCATTTCTATTTCACTTTTTTTTTTACTTCTTTTAGATTTTCTAAGGTTAGACTTTGGTTCCCAAACCCTTAAGTCAGAAGCAAATCTATGATTTTGACTGGTAATTATGATAAATTCTGACCTAACAATAAAAATAGGAAAAAAAAAAAAGGTCACACAGAATTGGATTGCAGTCTGATATCATAACAGCTGTGTTGCCTTTTTGGCAAATAAATGTCTGCCAAAGATTCACCTGTGAAATCACTTCTATATCTGATCAAGCTACCTGTAGTACCTCCTCCGATAGTCTGAATGCTCACCAGCAGCCTGGAGCACCCACCTCCTGGTATGAAGTGCTTGTGCTGATCTGCTGTGTTTGACCTTCTTCAATCGTGGTTCTGCTCTTATTGATGAAACATGTCTTTGTTCTCAGAGGACATTGCCCCAGTATTGTTGTCCTCCATCCAGTTGCAGCGTTCCTGTCATCTTGCTTCCAGAGAGAGGAAGCTTTCTTCTTCTGCTCTTTCAAACAGCCAGACTAGTTTGGCCATTATTTCTCTGCCTTTGCTACGCCCACCTGCTCTGCTGCTCTGCAGCCTTATGTCTTACACCTGTTCACAACCCGTTCAGAGACTCTCCTGCCCACACCCCTCTGTCATATTATTGAAATCCCTTGCTTGTGATTTCTGTGTTACTACCTCCTTTCTATGCCATGGATTACCCAGCCTTGTCCTGCCCTTGTCTGACTTCCAGACAAGGACAATAACCCCGCTTCTTTGCCCCAACCTCCGATACTTGCCTATCTTCTGGGTCTGTATTCCCACTTCTGCCTTTTCATGTATGAGCTGCCCTCCTGCTTGTCTCTTGGATTTATCTGGGAATGAAGTCTGCTTCCTTCACTCCCAATTTTTCTCTGTGACATCATTTTCTTTGGCAAATCTTCCTGAACTCCCAGGAAAGAAACGGAATAAACCAACTGGATCTCTACTGATTATGAATAGATCAGTGACTTTACTATTGAGTATCTCAGAAAATTTATCAGCCACTTTATTCTGCCACTTTATCAGCCACTTACCTGTACTCCCACCTATCAGAGAGGTCAGGTATTTTGAGGACAGGGTTATTACTACTGAGGGTTATGCAGATTTAGGGTTCTGATGGTAGAAAGTGAGGAGTAGCAGTTGTGCTCCGACACATCAGAGGAACAGAAAACATAACAAAACATCAGTTAAAAAAAAAAAATCAACAAAAAAATAACATACCTGCCTCTGCAACACTTACGTTCTATTCAAGTATAAAACATTGTTTGAAAGAAGACATTTAATGTGAATGTATATAACACATTTCAAACAATCGTGCAGAACAAAGTAGCTAAAAAGTAACCAAAATGAATGAATGCATGACACTGATGTAATAAAAATAAAGGTATAAAAACAATAAAGAGTCTACAAAGCAGATAAAAATCTAATATTCAGGTCAACTTGTCAGTGAAAGTCAAGCCATTAATGACTTAGACTTAGACTTTTTATTGTCATTTTGTATCCACAGAGTGCATACAGAACGAAATTTCGTTGCATACAGC
>JAUZNJ010040981.1:0-10175 GCA_034780135.1 Jordanella pulchra | reverse complement strand
GGCCTCTCTCATCTTTTTAAGTGGGAGAACTTGCACAATTGGTGACTGACTAAATACTTATTTTCCCCACTGTAAAGAAAGAAGCAGAGATATAAAAGGCAGCTTACAGCTCCACTGGCCCCGTCCAGGACAGACACAACCAGGCAGACAAGCTCCAAGCCAGCTCCCATGTCAGAGGATGAAAGAGAGCACATACAGTTAGTCACAGTAAGAGAAACAGGACCACACTCAAACACAGGCCAAGCTCCACCAGCTATAAACCAAGGTGTTGATGGTAGCAGCACAACTGATATTTCATCCAGAACATGGTCACAGTCGAACAGGAACAGACCAGATGAAGCTGGTATGATTAGAAAAAGCAAAAAAAGCTCAAAGTTATGAGTGGAACTTGACAAATAATGCAGAATGGGAGAGTAGAGACAGAATAAAGCAGAATGAGGAGAATTGGTCCTTATGTGATCTAGCAGCCCAAACATATAGCAGCACAAATACAGAAAATAGCTCACCATAACCTAACTATTCTGGATGAGGTCTGAGAAAAGGCAGAGCCGCAATAGGACCAAGGCAGAGCTGAGGAGAAACGTCCCCCGCCTGATCGGGCCGTTAGCGCTCTACCTCCACCCACCTCTCCACTCACCCAGCAACTTAACAAACATCTGTTTTAACTAAAGCTTTATCAAAGAGGAACGTTTTTAAGATTAGCCTTAAAAGTAGACAGCTGTCTTCATGATGGACTTAAACTGGTGGTTGGTTCCACAGGAGAGTTTATTTCTTCAGGCTGAAATTTAGCAACCTTTGCATACCACTTTTATGCTTTCCAAAAAAGTGGAGGAGTTGGTGTATTTATAGAAACAATAAATCAGTGCTGACTATTATTGATTCTGTTTTACTAAAAAAAAACTTTAAAATCAACTCAAGAGCTTTCAAAAAGCTTTAATTTGTTTGTTGGTCAGATAATTATTAAAGTTAGGACAAGATAGTATAAAAGTCGATCATATTATTAAACAGGCAGAATAAAACGTCTAAAAAAAGCTAGACTTGTGAGGTTCCACTCAAGTTCTGACTTTAACATCCCACATAAGTTCAACATGTAATTCAATTCAATAAAATTCAATTCAATTCTTTATTTCAGTCACAGAAAAAGTCCATATTGGTTCAAAAATAAATGAATACAAAATAACAGGAAAAGTAAGTTATAAAAACATATAAATGAAATGTGAAGAAATCATCAGCGGCAAAGGTTAATATGGGGCATTAGAGCCCAAAGCTTGGTGTTATAGAAGGAAAAAACAAGATTTATGTACACTGTGACACTGCGCAGCGTTTCATCATATGCTAGAATATCAGAGGTTCTCCATATTTAGAGTGATTTGGGGCCAGTAAAAGAAAGAGTACATCCAATGCAGCCTTCATACAAGAACCGCCCATTTCTACATTTGACCTTTTCCTTTACTTTTTACTGAAGAAGCAAGTTCTTAGACATGTTTCTACAGTAGTTATGAGGGAAAACACAATATTCAAAAACCAAAAGTTTAAACCGATAGAAGACAAGCAGACGAATTTCCAATTCTATTTTTTTAAACACCTCTTGAAACCATCTCAGTCTGAACATATGCTACAGGCACGGTTCAGTGTCAAGGGATCCGATGTTCTAATTACGGTGCTTAGTAGTGATTGCAGAGAGGAGGTGCTGAGATAAGTGATCCAGTCCAGCTGCACAGCTGGCTTGGTGAGTAGCTTTTTGAGTTGAGAAGGTTACATGCTAATTCATAGCTGCAGGCTGTTCTTGACAGTTTCCAGTCTATCACACTTGTAGCAGCAATGGCAAACTGACGGGCTCATGGATGTCTGGTTTCCTGCAGTTAGTGGTGGAGGCAATGCAGAGCCACCCTGAGTCCGAGCATGTCCACCTGGTGGCCACTGCGTGCGTGTTCAACCTAACCACTCAGGACATGGCAGAGGCCATGCCTGTCAGCCTGATGAGCTCTACGGTCAGCCAGCTGCTCCACGCCATGAAGACCTTCCCCAACCAGCAGCAGGTGAGGTGAAACACCCAGTCAGCTGTGGTTAGATTTAACACATCATGTTTACACCATGACTGCATCACTTCAGAGTTTAGCTCAGTGGTTTGATCATGTCTGATTGGTTAGTCTCCCAATATTAGATTTTCTTTGTTTCATTGTTCTGTTTCGTTCTCCCATGGCCTTAGGTGCAGAAGAACTGTCTGATGGCTCTATGCAGTGACTACATCCTGCAGGATGTTCCTTTTGACAAGTTAGTTTGAAGTACAACTAACCCGACCACCTACTGAAGTACCTCCATTACAGACCCGAAGAAATGTGTTTTTCCTCTTGCTCATGCCTTCCGGTTATGGAGTTATTTTGGTGTTTTAATTAAATTCAGGAAAAAAAGTGATCTCAAATGGGAAAATAATTTTAAAATTAAAATAAATATATTGGAGAGAACCAATTTTCATACTGATGGCAAAAACCACTGCTATTTGAGACTCAAGAAAAAGTTAGAAAACATTTTGTCATAGAATATATAAAAGATAATTTGCCTTTTCGAAAATGGTTTCCAAAGAAAAAAAAACAAACTCTCTCTAAAATATATTTTCACTCTCAAATATTTTTTTCTTTTTTTTTTGCAAACAGAGTGAAAACATTCTCTATCACAAAGAAAGATTTCTCATTTCTCTCTTTCAAAACTGAAGTCTTTGCTCTCGATTCAGGATTTTTTTTCTTGATGTGAAAAATAGGGGCGGGTCTCTGTTCCTATTGGCCAGTCTCAACGGAACAGACAGCTTAGTGATATTTTGTGCAAAGGTGTTTATGCCTCCACTTTCCCAGATTGACTTGATCCACCAGTAGATGCTTTCTTATTGGTGGAAAATACACAAGAAGTTGCACAACACAAATGTGAACCAATCTTTTCGTTCAGCAAAAATGCTAAACCTTGATAAATCTCTGCTGCAAGGGGGCACAACCATTTATTAACTTTAGTGGGCATTTGCTTTTTTTTTACACAGGGGTAAGTTGGTTTTGGTAGATATTCTTTCAATAATAAATTAAACAGATTTTGTCAACTGCTTTTTGTATTAATACAGTTTCTTTATTTAAAAACGAATTGGTTTTGGTGATCTGAAACGTTAAACTCCAACAAAAAAGAAATGGATGAATAGGATAACTATGCTGCAGTTTGTACCCCAATAGAAAAAAAGGAAACAAAAACATTTAAGTGCTGTTTAATCTAAAACTAGACTCTAGTTTTGTAAAATACACCGTCTGTACAACATCTTGGAATTTTTCTAGCACTGAATCCCTAATTTGTGCTTTGATCACGATTCAGGTATTTAGCATCTATGCTGATGATTAAATGGCTGAGCAACCATGAGGAGCCGGCCCTGCAGAGGATGGCGGTGGCCGTCATCTCCATTCTGGTGGCAAAGGTTGTTATCCTGCTGAAGAAGAACAGTGTATAGGACCTGCTAAAAAACTGATCTGAGAATAATCAAACATTTCTTATTATAGGTTGATTTTGCATTCATTTAAGCTGATAAATAAGATGACCTGCCGATGGTTTGAGTATTTTTTTCCTTAGGATAAGGTATTTAGTTATTATGCAAATGAAAAAAGATAATAATATAGTTTTGTCTTATTTTAAGCATAAATCATGTTGTTCCATGAGCAAATGTTCTATTTATCTGCGGCATATCAAGGGAAAACACACTTATTTCAGGATAAAATGACTTACTTTTATTATTACTGCAAAAACACATCTAAAATAAGTGTATTTTCTCTTAATTCGAGCAGATAAATAAGATGATTTACTAATGATATGAGTGTTTTTGCCCTTAAAATAAGAAACAATGATATTATGCATTTGGAGTTAATGTAATTTTTTTAATGTTAATTTAATATTAATTTTAATGTTTAATGTCAATTGTTTTATTTAAAAAGTAAATCACATAATTTCATTGGCAAATTTTTTACATACCTGCTCAGAGAAACATAAAATAAAAATACTCACATTTCAAGAAAATTATACTTCTTATAGTTTTTTTTTTTTTTGCAGTTTTATACTGCCTGTTGACAGCTAATGTAATTTTTAATCCTTTTAATGTTAACCAACTGAGGCATTTTAATGTAGTTGAACATTTAACCGTCCTGTGTAAAGTAATAAAGCAGATGATAAATCCTATCTTTGCTTTCATGTGCAGCTTTCCACAGAGGAGACAGCACAGCTCAGTAAGGATGTCTCATTTATGAAGGTATCTTACTATCGCTGGATTTATTTTAAAACTCTACTATGCTGCACTTTTTTTCCCCCAGTTTCTTCAAATGGATTTCAATAAAATCATTTTATTTTTGTTCCATCTGGTCTGAAGTCAAATCTTGCTTGGATTCATGCTCTCTCCTTGTTGTTTGCATCCACCAGCAGCTGCTGGCGGTCGTGCAGCAGAAAGCCATGCTGGGAGCCATAGACTCCACTTTGAAGTTCGCCCTGAGTGCTCTGTGGAACCTGACGGACGAGACGCCCACAGCTGCACGCAACTTCATCGGGTGTCAGGGCTTGGAGCTCTACGAGGAGGTTCTGGAGGTCAGAGAGCACAAAATAATTCACACGCACTGAGAAATGCACTTTTAAAAAAAACGGATTTGATATTGTTCCCTTTCTGTTTTTCTCTCTTTATTTTTCCATTACAGTCCTACTACAATGAACCTTCTATTCAACAGAAAGTTCTTGGCCTTCTGGTGGGTACAGAAAGTATGAATGAGGTGATGAAAATCATTATTTGCAAATGTATGCAAAATGAACATTAAGTTATCCAAATTCAGCACTTTCTGAAGAGACTCCTACAGAGCAGCAAATATTTACAACTGTAACTGAATCACTGCTGGTGAACTGAAGTTAAATGCAAGAGGATCTGTGTAAAGGAAAGAAAATGTTTGCAGAAAAACCAATTATTCAGATCACTGGGGTACAAAGTTTAAAGCACTCAAATACAACAAGTATCTATATTAAAACTTCATTAAAACTTTCTAATGTAGAGACACCAATAGGTTTTTTTATACTTTTTCGATAAAACAAAGTTCCCTTATGAGAAAAGCATGCAAAGACCTTTGATCTGATGGTTGGTTGTTTTTAATTGTTTTGCTCTAGAAACTATTTTAGAGGATTATCAACTACGGGGAAATTATAAGGATTCATGTGTTGTGTTGATGAAAAAAAACACATTAAAACCTATTAATATGTTTACATCTTATTTGAAATCTGTTACATAAATGAAAATCCAACTTTAAAAAACAAAACTCACAATTTGCAAGTTTGGTCCAAGTCTATATAATAGTATTAGACTGTTGGAGTTGGATTAAAAATCATTTCAAAGGCCCCTTTTTCACTTTGGACGCCCCTGACTTGCACAATGTTAAATAAATACACACAGCTTTTACACAGTGGATGTTTCAATTGCTCTACAGCTCATTTAAATAAAAAATAAAGGCTTTTGTGTTTTCTAATGAATGCAGAACCTTTGACTTTACAGGCTGTGGAAATTGCAAAAAAGCAAAAACGAGTTGGAGGCAAAAATCTGAGTTGTTTAATAAACAACTGATGAACCATTGCAACCAGACAACAGTTTGCAGACACAGCTTTAAGTGCAAGAGAACGCTATAATGTTTAATTGGCAACTTTCCATGGTGAATGTATGATACAGTATAGTTCACTATAAAAGTCTTATTTATATATCATGACCACATATCTGGTGTATATTATTTTGGAGTTGATTTTGTAAAAATGAAGTAACCATTCCTTTTCTGTTCAGAACAACATAGCAGAGGTGGAGGAGCTCCAGTCTGACCTGATGGATGAGGACCTGTTGGAGCACATCCTCAGTCTCCTGAAGGACTCCCAGTTGGAGGTGGGAGTGCGTTACTTTGCAGGAGGGATTCTTGCACAGCTGGGCTCCAGGGCAGAAGCCTGGACTCTGGAGGAGGAGCTCCGTGGCACCATTCTGGAGGAGCTGGTGTGTTACTGATGCTCTGAGTCACAAAAGACAGTCTATTTATTACGACTGCTACTTTCAGCGTGTCTTCTTCTTCTGCAGCATGAATCCATAATAACATGGCCCCATCTGGAGCGAGAGATGGTGTCTTATAGGTGAGGCTAAAGGGTTGCGCAGAATGGAGGTGCTATAAGGTTTATGCTCCTCTGTGTGACAAATTCAACTGCCTCGCAATTAAAAAAAACCCCAACAAAACAAATCATCGCTTTGTTTTTTCATGCTTTATATTGTTGCTAAAGTTTAGTAGCTTTAAACATCTACAGACGGATATTTAACTCTTTATTCTTTGCATAATATCTTTGCATAATATCTTAAATTCAATCCGATGGGATGAAAAGCTTCTTTGCTATTCAATTTCCCTTTTTTCTGTGGGTTCAGTGCTGTATGTTTAGCTTTATTGCTGTGTTGGTTGGTTAACCTCTATCCCAGCCTAAATTCTTCTCACGAGTTTCCTCCATCTTTACCCAGCTCCGTTTGTATCCATAGGTTTTTCAATCTACTTGTGTTTTCAAGGTGAGGGTTCAATGTCCTCCATGTGAAATGTTTCACACTTCCGCCAAAAAGTCAGATTTTAATCCGAGTCGTCCTTTCTTTTTGTTACCAAACCACAGAAGCTCAATTTTAGGATGATAGTCTACACTGCAAAAAGGACTGTCTAAAATCCCAGAGGAAAGCTACTAAAATTGTCTCTCCACGCAGCAAGACTTCTTGATTTAAGGAATTTAAATCTAGAAGTGAGCGTTTTTTAAAAGCTTGAAATTAGAAATTATGTTTTAAAACAAGATAGATTATCTGACATTTCTAAATAAAAGATTTTTTAATTTTGGTAAGAATCAAATAATTTGCAGTGTAGTCATCAGACAATCCACAGATGATCCTCTTTGGGCTGTGCAGCTGTATTTTGGGGTATCAGATTTTTAGGGGCATGGATATGAGCACTTGCCAGAGTTTTTATGTTTTAAAATAGTGAAACCCATGTATAGTTTTCATTTTAGTTCACATTCTGTGCTACTTTCCTTTGTTATATAAAAGCCCATTAAAATACTTAATTTGTGGGTGTTATATGACAAAATCTGAGAGAGGTTAAAGGTTATAAATACTTTTGTTAAGCACTCTTCATGCTGCATATTCCTTTATAAAAAGCTCTTAAATCTGTTTCATATCCTGCAGACTCCACAGGCTCTTATGAAACATTTTTCTCTTAATGCTACGAATCAGAAAATCTCTCTCCTGAAGCAATAATTCATGTGTGATGTGGGATTTTTTTGCTGATGACTATTAATTCAGCACCATAAAGCAAAGCATAAGAATGTTGGATTTTATTGGTTACAAAAAAGAAAGTGAACATCTACTGTAAATAATTTGAAAGTTTTCTTTTTTTGTAGGTCCTTCCGTCCATTTTGCCCTCTGCTTCAACCTTTCCAGCCCTCAGGAGTCCAGCTATGGGCAGTTTGGGCCATACATCTCGTCTGCAGTCAAAATCGTAAGAAAACAAAATAAAGCATACTTCTTTCAACACACAGGAAGTTTTATGTTATATGTATTTGACAGCTAAACCTTGGATCGTATCGAACAACCTCATCCGGTCCATGTGGTTTGCTTGGCCTCATTCTTCCCTGTTTTCTTTTATATCTTTATATTTTCCACTCCACAGCTTCACATTACAGTAGTATGCTGGATGAGGAGGGACTAACTGAGCTTCTGAAAGCTTTGGACACGCATCCCGACACGCACGGTGATGTTAAAAGGCTTTCCCAGCGCATCGTGCTCATAGTAGAGGAACATCAGAGTCACTGCAAGGTGACGAACAGCCAGACGGATCCTGGAAAGTCTGAACAAAAGTAGTTTTAAAGCCATGATGCCACCAAACATAATCTAATACAGTGGTTCTGAACAGTGTGGGTAGGTAATAACTAATATTTTTAGATAGAGCGTCTTGCAAAGGTCTTCATGACTTTTGGACTCATTTAAAATTGATATATTAATGCTAGTTTGTACATAATTGTGGAAAAGGAGTAAAATCGTACACCTTATTCAAAGATTAAAAATCCAAATCGGAAAGTTGTGGTGTCCAGCTGTTTGATTTCTTTCAAACATACCACCAGAAGTGTTTGAATGTTTTTATGAAAGAGGTGTAAGAAGAACCTCAGAGTTGGAATGACAGACCTATTCCCATTTAGACAGGAAACATCAAGAAGAAGATGCTCTGGTGCCTATTTTTCTTCTTCATGGACAGGAAGGCTGGGTGTGTCTGACTGAAAACAAAACAAAAAGAAAAAGAAACTTAATGCAGGATAAAAAAAACTGCATAAGACTGAAAATCGTAAAATTGGCACTATGGTTCGCCTTCCAGAAGGAAAGAAACCAAGCATTCAGTTAGTGTTACAGAAACATAGTTTAAATCCAACCATAATTAGAATGTAGAATGGCCTAGTTAAAGTCCAAACCCAAATCCGATCAAGAATCTATTCACAAACCTCAAAACTGATATTTACAATTTATCTCCATCCAAGCTGACAAAAGATTTGGCAAGGAGGAGTGGAACAAAAATATCCGTCTCTATAAATGAAAGTTTGGTAGAAGTTTTAAGCAAAGATGGAAGCTCTCTGGGGGGACTCTCCTTCAAAGTATGGGCCAACTTCTCTTTTAATGAGTAATCAGCATCAAAACCTGCCGCTAGATGGCGCTTTTGTTCTTCAGCCCAGGAGCCTCTTTTGCTCTAAATTTATACTGATGTAAAAATAAAAAAAAAGCACATCAGTTAAATGTATTGGTTTTAATCATATGTTTCTGTTGATACCTCAGCTAAGTCATCATGAAGCTGGTGGTTTTTGCATCTATGCCACAGTGCCTTGGGTAACAAGCACCCATCCTCTCCTCTCCTATTGTTGCCCCCCCTTCATATGCTCTCAGGCTCTCTGCTAGATGCTGAATTCATTATATTTTATGTAATGCTGCTGGAAGAAGGAGCTGCTCTACAGTGTTGGGTATAAGTTGGCCTATTTATAATTCCCTTTGAGAAGCAGATTAACAAGCCGAAAGGAAATGTTAGTTTCACCGCTGCCTTTAACTTTTATGCTTCAAATATAAGGAGACTGCAGCTTTGCATCATTGTAATTACACCACGGTTCTCATCTGATGTAAGTTTTCCTACAAAAGGGGCAGTAGCTCATGTATTAAGTATGAGACTAACTGTGGCTTTAAAGGTCAAGATTTAGATAGAGAACTTGGAATAGGGGTACTATAAGACAGTTGAGTTGTAAGAAGTATTAAAAAAAACGTTTTGCTTTTCAGCGAACCCTTTTTGATTGTGTGCTTTAATCTTTTTTTTTAAGAGATAGGGACATTAATTGATTAATTTGTTGATTAATTTTTATATTTACTTACTTAGAAGGAAAACAGCATGTGAAACAAATACCTTAAAATGTCCTCTATTCTTACTTTTGTCATAAAATCATGTAATGATTTTCATTCATTTACGGTTAAAAAAAGCATAGCGAAACTATCTTTTTTATGGTAAAAAGTTTTTGCACCCCTGGTTAAATTATGAAGTTATCGAATTAATCTACAACAATCCTTTACAGCTATGCCTTTATAATGACTCCAATTGAACCTACGCTGGAAACAATTGGTTTAATAATAAATAAGTAGTTTGTGCTGTGGTTTTGCTCTTGAAGTGGAAATAAAATTTTTATTTACAAGATTGTTTCTTACTATTATCAGAATTTATTTTACAAACTTGAAAAATATAAACGCAAAAGCGTGCCTACGTCTTTCGGTCCTTCAGTCGGCAAATTCACAGAACTGGTTGATGCACCCAGTTGATAAATAAACTGGAAATACCAGCGATACCTCAGAGCTGTAAAACACTTTAGAAATCTGGTGATGATGAAAGATGAAAACTAGGAGTACACTCTCTAAATCATATTGCTTATGCTTTTAAGCCCATTCATACATATTCACACACACACACACACACACACACACACACATATATATATATATATATATATACACACAAGTAAAAGCCAGTCAATTAGAATACCATGAAAAAGTAGATTTATTTCAGTAATTGCATTCAAAAGGTGTAACTTGTACATTATATTTATTC
>JAUZNJ010040980.1:0-10175 GCA_034780135.1 Jordanella pulchra | reverse complement strand
AGAGAATCGATAAGGAATCGAATAGTTTCAAAGAATCGATGAGGGAATCGGAATCGTGAAAATCTTATCAATTCCCAACCCTACTTGGGTTATATCATCGAGGGTGGGATTATCCACCCCCAGGTGATCTTTTCTAGGTTTAGCAGGCCAGTCGGGTCATCCTCAAGTTCTCCACCAAATCAGCCATTCTTAGTGACTTGACACGTAAATCTTGTCCCAACAAGATTAAATGGACTCCAGAGTATGAAGTGCGTTTGCATATCTGAAAAACTGTTTGTGTAATAAACCTGTGTTGTAGTGTCCAGACTTTACTCGACTAACGATTCAGGAGTGGGGCTAGGAGCTGCGTTCTTATTTTTGATTCATTTAGTTTCTGAAGCTGGTCATGTTGCTTAAATTTAAACATTAATTTGCAACTTTGTTTCAATTACTATCCCAAGTTTCTTCGTGTTAGCATTAAGTTGCAGTTTCCATCTATTTATATGTTTAGGTTAAAGCTATTACTGCTGGACTTTTGGTTGAACTTGTTTATTTTGTTTCAAAGTATATTCATGATATCTGTTTTCTTTTTTACCCACCATTGTTTGTCCCTTGTAGATCTACAGCAGGCCAGGAGAATGGGAGGGGTCGGCACAGTATTTCCTGCCTAAATGGCTGGATGATGTCATTGATTACCTTGCTCAGTTCTACCAATAGGCTTTCTTTTGGAGTATTGCTTTGTTTGTTTTTCTTTAAAGTAACTTTTGGAGTTATTTTTTATTACATGGCTTATTTTACAAAATATTTCATTATGTAGATGAGTTTGTAAATTAGATTAATAATTTTATTGTTTCTCTGTTTAGATTTTTTGTTCTTTTATTTACCTTTTTAATTGTGGCTTGGTCCACTCAAGTGCAGGTGTGTTGCCAATTGGCTATAAAACAGTGAGGTCTTGGAAGCTCAGGAGGAATAGTCAGTAACAAAAGTGACAAGTAAAAGTCATCATGAGATTCTCTAACCGGTGGCTGACGCTGACCTTGCTGATTCTTGACCTCATTACTTCACAAGATGCATCGGAAAATAATGTGTTACAGTAAACTCAACTAAGGTACTAATCCAAAGGACACAGGACATTTCAACAGTTAAATTAACATATTTTTATGTTGATTAAAATGTTGTATTTTTATTCCAATATCTAGCAACAAACTAGCTAGATGCATGGCTGGGTCTACGTCCTGGTGACAAACATGTATAAAAACAATCTCTAAAAAAAACCATATCAAATCCATTAAGGTGATACATTCTTCTTGCATTAGATATACAACATGTACGAACCTTACAGCTGTTGCTTTTGGAGGTTTTAAGATGTAAACAGTGCCTAAATAACAACACAGCATCTATTAACCTTTCACAATAAAATACTGACTGATCATTTTTAGTATGAATGTGTATACTTTTTTCTTTCTTTTCAACATAAATTTCCATGAATACATTTTCAAATATTTTATTACAAAATATGATCAACTTTTCAGAAATAGAGTTCACTGAAGGCCATTCGCCAACATCTCTACATCCACCAGGAAATCACACTCATACCACACCAGAGATACATTCACTGTGGGTTTTGCCAGAATTTCTATTTCAGCCACTTAACCTCATAAGACCGTCAAATCCTTTTGGTGCTCCTTTTTTGCTCTTGTTTTCCCTCCCAGACTGATGATCACAGCGTGCTAGCCACCCTGGCGAAGTTTGCTACTTCTCCAGTAAAACAGGCCAACACCACCATTAACTTTGGACTCTCAACAGCTGCTCTCTAACAAGTAAGGGACGTCTCATCCCTTACTGCTCTTAAGTTTCACTTTTTCTGCTTGACAGAAACCTGGTAGTAGCCTAATGACTGCTCTCAATTCAATGACTCAACTCCTTCTACTTTTGTTTACAGCTCAAAACTGCAAGACTGGCAAAGGAGGAGGTCTCGTTATATTCAAACACGCTATGTTGAAAGTACTGCCTGTCTCCATCCTAGCGCTAATCTTCACTGAATGACTCGCCTGCAAATATCTGGCCAGTCACTCTAAACGTCCTAAACTGCTTAGCTCACAACCGCTCTGCTTGCAAATTTTTGAACTTCACACCCTCCTGATATGGGTAACACTGATACTTCAGGTCTGTTTAAATCAAGGCCAAAAACTCCTCTATTCAAGAAGATTTCCCTTTCCTATTTTTAATATTGTGTATTGTTGATTAGGTTTGTTGGGCAGGATCCTTGGTTCTTCTGAAAGGTGCTTTAAATAAAATGTATCATTATTATTATTATTGGCAACCGCTTATATACTTACGCTTTGGCTTAAGTATCCTTACCATTTTTAGATATTCAGATTCAGCTCTTCATAGTTGTAAAAGAATAATCATGCTTGAGACATGCCAGAGATATGAAATAATGCCAGAAATGTGAAATGATCCAAAAGTGTGGTGTGGGATTATCTTTTACTGTTTATTGCCGACAAGGATCCAGAACGTGTGGGAAAAAAAACATCAGAGGAAAGTGTAACATACACTAAAATCTTTTTTTTCTGTAAAGAAGTCCAGGAGCTTAACGGGTTGACCCGCTAGCTCAGGCATTCTGTGGGGCTGCTCTGTCCAACCATATACGGTGGCTTTCATGTGGACTGTCAATAAACATCTAAACCAAACACATTGGATAAACATAAATTAAAACCCATGCCTTGTGACAAGACAATCATGACGTATTTTTATTTTCCATTGTAAGAAAATAATTCTATTTATTTTTGGTCTTTAGATGAACCTCGATGTGTAGAATAAGCAAGGCACAGAGAGCAGATGCCAAGGGTAGAGCAGCTGGAAAAAGTTTCTCTGGGTTATGTCACAACCCCCAGGAAAACCAGTAACAAAAATCAGATGCAGTAACCAAGTTTAAAATTTAGAAGGGCTCTAAACATACATCTAATGCATGAAAACAGCAATAAAATACATCCAGGTAAACTTTTCATTGGCAAAAACTGACGATTTGACATCTCTGTTTATGTGGAATTATGAGTTTTTCACATATTTTATTCTAAATATCTTGTTTTTTTATTCAGTAACCAAATTGCTCTATGTTTGATAAATATGTATAGTTTGATAATGTGTGAGAGAACCACAACTTGTATTTTTCCAACTAGTATTAAATACAGCTTGCAAAATAAATTGTTAAAATATAAATAGGTTTTCCATTGTTTCATTTCAAAGTATGTTTTAGAAATTTTAGGTCATTCAGTATATAATTTCATGGGAAATATCCCCTTCATACAAAAAAACAGGTTTTCAAGAAAATGTCCCCTTATCAATTAATTATAAGTCAGTCGATAACATCAGTAAACTTTGGATTCACTTATGAAATGCCCCTAAACTAAATGATGTATTCCAACCAATTAACAAGTTTCAGGTTGGTGTTTTTGATTCATTAATTTAAAATGTTTTGCCTTAAGTTGCTGTGTAAAGACTCAATTTATTTGACCACTGATTTGGTCATTATCCATAATGTCCATTTTCACCAAGGCGCTCTATTCTTGGTATTCTCAGTATGTAGCATCAGCATCACCAGAGGCTGTGGCTGAAATACCCATATCATGTAACACCTAAAGACAGTCAAAGGTCAAGTTGAAAAGGAGCAGAAGGGCCACAGATGGAGTTGCGGAGGATGACCCTGTTTTGCCTCAGCGCTGTCAAATCACTCCACACACAGCCCCAACTATGTCCCACCATCTCACACCCTGGAGGCCCAAGAATGCAGTGCTCACATGCAATAATACACTGTAGTGTCCATGCACTCATGACTTCACACATGTATGTTGCACGCAGTGCCATTTACTTACATGTGGGATGATAAATATCTGGATAGCAAATCAGATTCCAAGTAATTTAAATAGAAGTGTGCTGCAACTTCCCATGGGACTCCCCCACCCCCCATTATTAGATAGTTTGCACTTTTATTCACATTTTATTCTGACATTTTTGTATGACTTAGAAAGTTGCCCTTATCATAATTTCACAAATATATTTAAGGCTGTGTATGTAAACAGAATGATAGCTTCTCATGCACAATAGGGAAGCTTTACTCTGCTAAAGGAGCTGAATTAGAAATTAAAATGCTAGGGTTGTTGTAAAAGTTTTTATTTTTTGCAACAATCAGCAAACATGCACAAGGAGGCTGCTGCATATGTCTAGTGGATAATAGGCACGTTTTGACACACACAGAGGAAGTGAAGTATCAACAGAAAGAGACCATGTATGCCCCACTAATAAAGTGCCCAGATGTGATTTGAACCTATGCAACAACTGGATTATCAGTGTTGGCAGAAGCTAAAAGAATTATGATAATGTTCAGTGCATGTCTCACACAGGGAGATCATTTGGAGATGCATCACCTCCTTTCTCAAATTTCCATTAAAATAATCAGTCGCTTGTTTAGAAATAACCAACCAAACATGATGGCACAATGAGGGTGAAAAAATGCAGAATACATGACATGTAATTGGGAGTTGCTTTACAAACAGTCCAAATGATTTTCCGTCTTAGTTGCTCTCAGACTAGCCTTAGCCTCAGCCTCCTGCACCAACGGGTTTATATCATCTACTGTAGCTACAATTAACATTGCCTATAAAACAATTTAATATTAAAAAGGCTAAGCTATCCTATAAAAAAGATTACAAACTGGCTGCCCTACCTGTCAATCACAATTAACAGCAGAAATTAAAACCTAAAAATTTAGGGACTTTGTTAGTTTATGGCCTTATAAGGCTATCTGATGAAGTCTGCCTCTAATGAGACCACTTGGTTCCAAATTCCCTAAACCTTTCTGAAGTGTTGATTCTACCTTACCTTGTCTCAAGCCTAATTACCTTTAGGTAAGGTATTTACCTTCAATTTGTGTGAATGTTTCTCAAAGTACATAGTGATAAATGTAGCTGTAGACAGTTGGCAATAAAATCTTCCACATAGGGGAATTATTTTACATATTAATACATGTATTGTAGTTTGTGTGTTTCTTAAACCAATGCAAAGTTAAAAGTATTAAACACAACACTATAATCTGTTTTAAAGAATATGTTTTATTTAATCAGACCCATTATCAAATGTTTACCACAAACTGAAAAGACGATGTCACCTTTCCTTTTTTGAAAACTTTGAGCCAGAATTGTTAGTCAACTACTTGGTCAGTATAAATCTACAAAAATATGGGTCTCATACGCATGAGGTCCAGCACATGAAATGATAATCCATAACTGATAGTTGACTAATCAGAAGCCAGTCCCATACTGTGTATTTGAAGTGTGTTGGACAACATATGTCAAGACGATTTATTATTAGCAGAGAGCTTTAGTTGTAAATATGCCACATCATTACCAAGTCTAATTACACTAGTGACCAAAGTCTTCCTACAGAATAGTAGTTCCTCTTTCATATAATCCTCCATATAAGAGCACAGCAGCAAACATCGACAAAGAGACCTTTTAAAATGTACTGGAACACAAGAGGGAGTTTACTATAAAACAGTTTAGACTTCGACCTACTATTGCTACTGGTGCAGAATCCTTTCACATCAACCACAAGTAAATGTCAATATATTTAGGACCTGTTAAGATTTATAAAAGACTGATTTATACAATATATTTTTTGTAAAATTAATATTTTTTTCTGCCCCACTCTAGACATTCTCTGGATTTAATATTTTTCAAAAAAATGTATAATTTTGATTAAAAGGTTGTAGCTATGACCTTCAACTCCTCCACAGCTCCCACCTTGACATATCATATTTTTTTTCCTTTGTCTTCATGACAAGGGTTCAATCTGTATTGGGCAATAGGTAAGGATACTTAAGCCAATGTGGAAGTGTGTCAGCAGTCGCCATGATAAGTTCAGCCTGAATAGTTCAGCCCCCTTAAAGTAAGGAAGGAGGTACGTATTTCTGGTTTTGACTCGCAACACCAATGTAAGTTTCCAAACTATAATGACGCCAGCAGGAGCTAAGGCAGTCTGGGTGTAGCACAGCAGTCTAGAGTTCCTTTACTACTGTGGATTATGTTCCTACTGTTGACTCTGAAAAAGGTAAAGGAATAGGAGCTAGGAACACCAGCTAGGAACTACAATTTGTCAGATTTGGATTCAACCCTGTTTGATCACAAATGTTCTCTGAATAAAACCTCTGAGTACTTCACACAGCAGCTGAGTTTAAGATATTATTGAAATACACACTGGTAGAGCCAAATGAAACCATCCATCCACCCGTTCATTTTCTCCCGCTTGGTCCGTGAGGGTCGCGGTTGGGCCGGTGCCTATCTCCAGCAGTCTACAGGCATAAGGCAGGGTACACCTAGGACAGGACGCCAATCTACTGCAGAGCCCAAATTAAACCTTTATTTAAAATGTTTCAGACAAGAGGTTGCATTAAAAATAAGGATGGTTAATGCAGTTACTTTCCACAATTTTCAGATTTGGCTGTATTCAATAACGATCATTTTAATTTCACTTCAGAACTGCACTGTATTTTATGTTGGTTTATCTCCTAAAGACACTGTAGTAACTAATGTCTCAGCATACATGGCTTTAAATATTTGTATCAACCAAAGGAAAGATATTTTTATACCTCACTCCTTTTGCAAGTGGAGCGGAGCCATATCTAGTCAGTCAATGTAACGGCTGAACTGCTCAGCATGTTGCTGATAGATCATGGTGGCAGGGGCAGTACTGTTCCTCTTAGAAGTAGCTATGATTTACAGATCAGGCAGGTGATGCCATCAGAAGTGGTGGTGGCTTTGACGGGGCTGTGCTAAATCACACCTAAGACTAAATGGGAGTAGAAGGTCTTGATAATGCTCTGATGCAAAATGATCAGCGGCACCCTGCCTTGATTAGCAGTGACAGCCTGACAACCTGAGTGCTTCGACAGCAAAAACTGTGTTAAGATGTGTGAAGGGGAAGACAGGGAGCAAGTGTGAAGACATTTAGTGGGAGTGATAGGAAAGGAAGAGGCAGATGTGGAAAAAGTGTGAGCAGTGACAGGGATGGATCCTATAATGAGGATTTTAATCAATAATAGGGAGGTTGGATTTAGCCTGACTTGGAGATGCCTTGTACAAAATACAAATATCCATTAAAGTAGGTAGCATAATCAATGTGCCCTTTTTAAAGAACCAGCTGACAAACAATGAGACATTCAACAGGGCTTGATAATGTCACCAAATTTTTTTCCCCTCCACCTCTTTCAGTCTTTTCTTCATCCCTTTCCCCCTCTGCCCATCTCATACACCCTCACCGTGACAATATGTCATGCAATGGATATAATTGCAATAATGCAATTTGGTTTGGAGGCGGATTGAGAGCATAATTTGACTCAACCCAGACGAAGTGACAGGCTAATGATTTAGCATGGCCACTGGCTATTGTGAGAAGCGAGCACTTTTCTCGCTACTGAGCTAATTTCCACTGATGATGGTCTTAGCGAGCAGCCTTTGTGTCGACACAAAGAGAGCGCATGGCCATGAGGCGGACAGCTAGATGATGCAATCCACCCACCCATTGCCAAACAAATACATGTCTCTTGTCTGGGAGTCATTTTCTATTTTCACAATAAAGTCTATGCACCAAATGTGATAGAACTGAGGTAAAGACAAAGCTCAGATAGGAACACAACAACTTCCAAAGATTTAGAGGCTAAACCCTGTTACTCCAGGCAGTGGAATTCTTTAAGAGACCAAAAAGATATCAAAAGAGGAGGGACTGGTACCAGAATTTCTTATAAAAGTCTTACGTTGATGCAAAGTCAGGGAAACAATTGCTTTTAGTTTTGTTATGGGACATATATATCTTGGGTTTATGTTCTTTACTTGACATCTTTATGTCACAGCTGTACACCTGAGTGTAATTTGGGGGGATATTTTGTGCTATCACAAATTAAACTTACCACCAGAGGCATAGTCAAGTAAAATTCTGATATCTATTATCACTTCTACCACTATTATGAAAGTGAATAATTATGGCAACACATCTCTAAAAATACACCATTTAAAATGTTGTACAATCGAGAAAAATACACAATACCTCATTTTAAAATAAAATATTGTGGTAAAATCACACAGAAAATCTAAAAATGCTATAGATACCTTGCAAGAAACTTTACAGGAGAGCAAGCAAAAAGAAGTTTTGACAAAATGAGAAGTAGCCATTCTCTGTACAATTCATTGACCAGAGGTCTCACATTTGATTCTTGCCCAGTTTTACAGTAGGACTGTAATATTTGATTGGACATTAAAACTTGGAACAAGAAAAATACCACGAGCAGGCTTCTTTTCTGAGTAGACATGATGTGAATGTGAAGTGTATAGAATCAGTAGTTACTGTGAAACATTGTATCACTGCGTGTATGGGTGTAGGCAGAGTTTAAACATGACTTGAATCCAAGCTGCAGAGTTTATAGATATATATATATCGTGTTATTTCTATGATCCCTGCAGCTGGTTAAGATGAAAGGGTTGGCCCACCACGTAAGGCATGATTGTATGTTTTCTATGTGTGTGAATGAGAGTAAGTGATGATTTTCATCCAGGTAGAATGAGTAGCATAATCCTGTATCAGTTGTTTTGTAAGATTTTGTGCCCCAGGCTAAGAGAATGAAATGTTTTGTAATAACTCTGCTTCACTCTCTACCCTTTTACCATTCTTCTGTTCCCCTCTCATCTCTCTGTCTCAGTTTTATTTCACCTCCAATTTTATTTTGTAATTTATCTAACTGTCATTTCTTTTTTCTCTTTTAGACTCTATTTCTTTCTCTCAGCAGTCATCTGCTTTAGTTTCTTTATGGCTCTACTGTTGTCAAGGAAAGGCATGAGGCTTGTCCATCATTGCGCAGAGGAGCTTTATAAAAAGCAAAGGTAGAAATGGAAAACTATACATTGGAAGTATAAAATCCCTCAGCTGGGCTGTGTAAGTGCTATAGGAATGAGACCAACCTTTATAAAGGCTGGCACCAAGAAAGTTTTTCACTCTCTCAACCTGCTTCAGTCAGCCTTTGCTTAAATCAATCCTTCAAAAATCCTCTAAAGCCAGATCCTCTTACATGGCATCAATTATTCAACCTGAGTCTTTTGTACAATCATTCCTGTTTACACGACTGCCTAGCCAATTGGAAATGTTTGCGTTCCCGCTGAGGCCCCCCCATCACCCCACGACCGCACATGTTGATTACACGGTGATTTACCTTAATTAGGCCATCCCCCACCACTGGCATCTGTGCCGATGGTACGTCTGTTCACCTGGCTAGGAGGCAGCTGTAGAGGCACAACACCCCCAGTGTGGAGGGGGAATGAGAGACACCAGCCACACTGCCCATGGAGGTTGTCATCTGGGCTGAGGCCTGGCTGAGGGCACAGCATCTGGCAGTCAGTCCCAGCAGATGTGCACACATGCTTATGAGTCTCTGCAAATAACTGTGTAAATGGAAGTCAGCTCAGCGTAGCATATAGAGAATACTGGTGAACATTTGCAAATCTGTACATAAATAAATTGCTTAGTGATGTTTTGTATTTCTCCTGAGGGCGTCTTTTAAAGAAATATATGTGTGTGCGGGGGGGGGGGGGGGGGGGGGTACTCCTGCACCTGTGTGTGTACTTTTTATTTGTGTCTGTAATTTGTGTGCATTTTCAGGGGGGTTCTCTATGAAAATTCATTATGACAGAAAAGCTGCAAAGAATGAGCTGACATACAGTTTAAGAGTGGACAGTAAAGGACTTAAAGCTTTTCGTAGTAAAGTATTTGTCCACAATTTTTTCTCAAGATATATATTTTAAAAAAACCTTGATCAAAATTTTGTGAATATTTAGTAAACTGCAATGTGTATACGTGTTTTTCCAGAAAGGCCCTTTTAGTATATTAAGCTGCAACAGTAATACCATCTGCCTGCTGACTCAGCCATAGGACTTTTTTTTTCTTTAACTTTAATCAGTCATTTCCCACTGATTACCTTGTCACAAAAAAGTAGATTTAAGAACATTAGAAACTTCTTTGAGAAACTACATCTATGGACATTTGAAAAGTCCATGAACATAAATCATAACACAATTCCTTCCATAACATGTGGTGAATATACATATATATATATATATATATATATATATATATAGGGGTTGGACAATTAAACT
>JAUZNJ010040979.1:0-10175 GCA_034780135.1 Jordanella pulchra | reverse complement strand
TGATGAGTTTGGAGCAGCTGGTCGTCCAGGTCAGGTCCTGGGAGATGTGGACTCCCAGGAACTTAAAGCTGTCCACAGGCTCCACCGCTGTCCCTTTGATGTAGATGGGTGGGTGTAGGTCGGCCTTCCTCCTGAAGTCCACCATGAGCTCCTTGGTCTTCTCGGTGTTCAGCTGCAGGTTGTTTTTGTCGCACCACTCAGCCAATCGGTCCACCTCCTCCCTGTAGGCGGCTTCATTGTAGTCTCTGATGAGGCCGATCACCGTGGTGTCAAGACAGTGTTAAATGCTGAACTAAAGTCTAATATATATAATATTATACATGCATTTCCTCCTCTGATGTATTAGCAGTAAACATTCCTTTCACAATAAATGCCGATATTGAAGTGAATAAAGTGAATATTTATGCCATAAGCAGCAACTTACGCTGTGTACAGTTAACAAGTTACAGTTCAAACAGTTGAAGTTATGCAGTTTCTACGATTAATGCAGCTAATAAACTGATAGAACATGTCATGTTTTATTAGTACAGTTAATGTAAATGCAGTTAGTGCAGGGTTGATGTGATCAATGCAGGTAATATAGTTCATGCTAATGCTGCTAACATTGTGCACTTAATGTTAAGGTGGTTGTGCAGCTTTGGCATCTAATGCAGGTAATGTTGTTAATGCAGTTCGTACAGCTAATAATGAATAGAGTAGAAGGTAATACAGGGTTGGGTTAATCAATTTAATCCAGCTAATTGAACATGTCTAAAGGATTCTCCACATTCGTTCTCTGGGCTTCAGATAAGAAGTGTTGACGGTCTGTATAATTACTGCATTGTGTAAACAGTCAAAGAAGTTAATTTAATTTACACAATAGAAAGAAACGGAGTGGGATTGACAAGTGTTCACACACACTAGCACTCTTGGAGTAATTAGCAGTAAACGCAGCAGGCTGAGTGGGACGGGGCTAATTGAGAAGGACTGCTGTTAATATCGGTGTGTGAACGTTCCAAAGAACAGTCAGCCTGCATGGAAACGCGTCCGAACAAACAGTTTGATCGCTCAGAAATAACGAGTCAGCAAAGCACAAAACCATGATGCTGGTTTATCCAAAGGAGGGAAGAAAGAGCGTCGATGTTCAGGCTTTTATTCTTTATCTGTGCAGCCAGACTTTAAAAGTTTCTGTTGACAGTTTTATCTAACGCCATGTTAACGGCTCGTGAGTCTGGAGCTCAGCTGGGAGATTATAGCAGAGATTATGGAGCCCCGGTTCAATCAGACACACATGGTGCTTGACAGGTGATGCTTGTTAATGAAGCTTTTCTCCTGAGCTCACACGTGTGTGTGGGGGGGGGGTCCAGCTGGTGTCGGCTTTATTCAACACATGAGATCCGGATCAGTAACATTCAGCTCTCATTTAAAGTGAATCTTAACGCTCTTTGTTGGTGTTCAGTCCCTCCTTTGATTTCCTACCGAGCAGCAAAGCAGGGGGCCCCGAGTCTGAACGCCATGGATAGATCAACGCCAGTCTGCATGAAGTCGTAGGCGGTCACTCTACAAAGAGACTCTATTATTGGGGCAGTTCATCGACAGATTCTGCACAGAGACGTCAACATTGAAAGGTCCAGAAAACTGACATGGAGGCTTGGAAAATATAGACTTTGAACATAGAAGCTCTCAGAGGTTGGTCGCCGTCTAACCTCCTGCACTGGATCTTTTGGAAATGTCAACAAATAACGTGAGCTTTCAGAAGCAAACATGGAGACAATTTGGAGAAGAACCTTTGGAAAGAGAAGATTTTCATGTTGGCTTAGAAAAGTGGAGGCCAGAGGATCTGGTTGAACGGTTTCAGGATCTCATCCGACGTATTTTAAATGACAATCAGTCCTCAGCTGACCTGCCAGCTTAAAAATAAAGATTAAATGAAGCATAATCTGGTCATCATTGGACCCTGAGGTCCCATCAGCTTCAGTCTGAGCTGCTAGGCAGCATGTTGATCTTTACACTTGGAGAATTGGTTCTGCAGCTTTCTACATCACCATCTGATGATCTAACCATTAAAATGGTTTCATTCATGTAAACTACTCTCCTCATGCCTATTTCAAACGTCCGATGTGCACAGATATGCCTGTAATATCAGTCCACGCTCCCTGATGGTCCTGCAGGTCTCCTGCTCGCCAGTAGAAGCAGGATTCCCTGAAGACGAGCCAATCACAGGCAGCTTAGCTCCTCCCTCAGTGGAAAGTTGACATGAGCCCCAGGGACCGGTCCACAGTTTACATGGTCTGTTTGAAATGAACTGAACTTTAGGCAGACAGCTGAGCTCAGAGGATCCGAGGGTTTTTAGGGTGCTCTTTAAAGCTTCGTCCAGGTTTACACCAACCAGGTTTCTAATCCTCTGTGGTCCAAATCTCACATCATCATTGTAGAAGAAAGGCCGTCTGGATCTTGGCTTTCTACAGATCAAATGCTTCTGTTGGTGTTTTCATCTCCAGCCCTCCCGGTAGAAACATGAGGACTGGTCCTTCTGGGTGAGAGCTCAGTCTAAACCACAGCAGTGGGGTGTGTTGTCCAGCAGTGATGGATGGATTGAAGCTCAGCGATGGAGATGACAGCAGCTGGACCAGGATTACATCCTGCGGTTTATTCAATGATCATTTGCTTTCTCCTCCTCTAACAGCCACTATTCCTGTTGACTAGTAGTTATTTGTCTTTACTCCTCCTGCTGCTCCGTGGTTCTCCATCAGTTGGTGGTTTGCCTCCAGACAGCTGCTGGCAGCGTCCAAACCTGCTCCTGTTTCTGGACTCGCTCCAGAGTCGTAATGCAGTCGTCCTTTCAGTCAGCAACCCTCAGTGTCGGCCATTGTTAGTCTGTGATCACATGGGCTTTGGCTGATGTCCATCTATCTGCCACCTCCTCTGCACAGCTCCACTTCTTTAAGCTGTTCCTCACAGAGTCACTTTATTACCGCGTCCTGCTCCGGCCCATGTTTGCATTCCTGTTAAATGCTGCAGAGTTCTGTTGGCAGCGTTTGGACCATTGTTTAATTCCTGCTCGCTTTTACCGCTCCTGAATATTAATTGCTGAGGCTTCCTGCTGCTGCCACAAATCATTTCTTTATTTATTTCAGTGAGTGTTGTTGGTTTAACAGAGGCGCTGTGCAAGAAGAAAATACCTTCAAATTATAGAAATTACATATAAAGAATAGACTTTTTCTGAGGATTAGATTTTAAAGCACAATCAAGAACCGATAATATTACCTCATTCTGAGTTAACCCAGAGGAAGAGCCCCCTGCTGTTGGAGCCACACCTACTGTTAGTGATCCTGTAATACTTGATAAACTCATAAATAACATAGTTCAACTCGTCTCACCATTCTTGTATTATTTTCAGAGTTTGCCTGATGATTTATACGTATGTGAAGATGAACTGAATATTTTATATTAAAACCATAAGATGTTCCGTTAAAAAAGATCAGCGTTTAACTTGAATAGCATTTAAAATGCATAAAAAAGGAGATCATGAGTGATGCAGCCTGTGACTGGTTCATTCCTGAAGCTTTGACATGATTTTCCTTCTTGTTGGTCGATGTTGATCATTTATCAAACCCAGACTGGTAGAGCAGGAGCGTGTTAGCATGCTAACAACAAGGTTAGCAGGCTCTACATAACTAACCAGCTGTCAGTGGAGATAGCATGCTAACATTAGCAACGGATAGTTAAAGGACGACTCACCCCATCCCTGAGTCTCTGCCTACGGCTAACATTTGAAGGGCGAAGAATGTTGCATAAGATCAACAAAAGTCTACATTTAAAACACAAACGTCTGTTTTATTGAAAATGTGGTCATTTATAAAGTAAGGGGCAAATTTTACATTATTATAACTCATTCAGTGTGTCCTGGTTTCCTGAGCTGTGCTTGTGTATGATAATCAGCAGCCTTCCTCACTCTGAGGTACCTAAACATCTTAAATAAATGTCCTCAGAAATATGAAACCTTCCTTCAGAGATACAACAGCTGAAGTTCTTAAACAAACATTCTTTATTTGCTCCAGAAATGTTTATATTTTCCTGCATGAATAAAATTAGAATAAATCCTCCTTTTAGGATAGAAAAAATCCCTAAAATATTCAGAAATGATCCAAAGAAAGCACGTACCACTACCAGAAAGGATTTGTCTTCAAACATGAAGTGAAGAGCAGCTCAATGTTACAGATGAAATATGAAGAAAAGGCGACTGGGGGGGCAGCAGAGAGAGCAGCGACGGAGGGGCGAGGCGACGGAGAGTGATAGCATCAAACGGCAGGACGAAGCGTACAAGGGCAGGCTGCCGAGGACAGAGTGTGTGTGAGCGGTGGAAGTGAATACAGATTGAGCTGTCAGGAAAGTGATTTACTGATAGAGAGGGAGGGGGTGCAACTGGTGAGGGGGAATCAATAAGAAGGAAACCATGAAGGAAAAGAGAAGAGGAGGATGGAAAGCAGAGCAGATGGAGGAAAGCAGGATGAAGAGTGAGCCGAAGGTTGGATGGACCGAGGCCTGCTGGGGGAGCATGTTCTCAAACTCCTGTGGCTGAAAATGTTGAAGTGATTTATAGGGGGGGGGTTAGCTGTTTAATGTTATTCTTCTGGGGCCGAAGATCCTTCTTCCCTTAAGGCCCCATGATGCCCCAAACACATCTCTACTGCTGAAACCAGAGGACCCACTTCAGTTAGCTCTGAGTTGGCGAGATAACCACAGAGGCACCGCCTGCTACCAGAGGGGAGGCCATGGATGAGGCCTTCTACTGCGACACCCCAAACAACAATCAGCAGAGGGGCGACACAAGGCGACAAGGAGTGATGCAAAGCAACACGAGGCAAGATGAGGCGACGCAGGGTGACAGAGAGCGACACGGAGCGACACGAGGCGAAACAGAGTGACATGGGGCAACACAAGGTAACACGGGGGTGACACAGGACGACACAGAAAGACATGGGGTGACAGGGAGCAACATTAGGAAACACGGGGTGACACAGGGCGACAGAGGGCGCCACAGGGTGAGCCCCATGGGGTGAAAAGGAGCAACATGAGGCGACACAGAGCACCAAAAGGTGACATGGGGTGACACAAGACGACACGGAGCAACACCAGGTGACGAGGAGTGACCCTCAGCTCACCCACAAAACTCTGTCCTCTGATGGCCGAGCTGCATTAAGAAGAAAGTCAGAAGGAGTCCAGTTTACTGTTTGCCAAAAGGATGAAGGGGATACATCAAACATGAGGAAAGACTTTGACTAGGCCGTTGTAATGCATCAACATACTACGTTCTAAACAGCTCAGCTTTAGAGTCACCGTCCAGCTGGAAGGAGGGGCAGCAGAGGAGAACATCAATGATCTGTGGAGTAAAACTGAATTCACTAATGGCACTGAAGGCATCATCAGCATTTGGCTGGAGACCTGCTTTCGGGCTTGAGGTTCACCAGTGGGACAATCAGCCTGAACATCCGGCCAAACCCAGATCAAAGCAGATTCATGGCTTAGAATGGCCTAGTCGAAGTCCAGATTTAAATCCAACGGAGAACCTTTGGAAAGACCTGAGAACAGATGCTCATCTCCATCCAGTCTGATGCACTTTGGCTATAGGATAAAAGAAAGGAAAACTTTTTCAATATTTCAGTTATGATCAAAGAACATTCAATGATTTCAAAGAAACATTTTTTGAAAATTATAAAAAATTTAAATGATGAAAACAACATGGTTTGATAGCTTTGTTGAAATGGCTGAAAGTTTCCAGAGAAGAAAACAAAGGTAAACACCCAGAGATCCAAACTGTCCTGCAGCTTTTGAACCCAACAGCACCAACGGTCGCGGCTGCTTCTCTTCCAAAGTCTTCCCAGTCATTCCAGGACTTTCCTTACCTTCTTTCAGACTTTCCAGGGAAGACAGACAGAAGCTGAACAGTGGCTTTGACTGAACAAACTGCCTCTCTGATCATTATCAAAGCCCTTTTAGCAGCAGTGACATCAAAGGCCCAGGGAGATGACGGCACCGCTCGCCGTCGCCACCGCTGGAGCCTCCGCTGCATTAAGCAAGGGAAACACTTGAGAGGAAAGACTAGTTACCCAGTGGAGGAGGGCGGTCATATTGGAGGGGGAAGGGTCCGGGGGTCTGGTTCCGGGATTAAAACAGTTAAAGATTCTGTTCATCATAGTGCTGCAGGACAAAGTGGAGCTGATGAATTCCCTGCAGAGGTTCCAGTGTCTCTCAAAGCCCAAAGGATCATTTGATTGGTGGCCATGTTGTTGGTCATCAAAGCCAAAAGGCAGGACATGTGCAAGCAAATATTCAGCTTCCTCAAAAAACGTGGGTGGCGCCGCTACTGTTTGGAGGCAGTTCAAAATGGACCTTGAAGTGTTGAGGCTGACTTCCAGCTCCATAGCTACCAGGTTCCTTTAGAAGATGATTACATCATAGAGATTCCTCCATTTGACCCTGAAGCTTCGCTTCAGATCTGTGTGTCGGCCATTTTCTGCTACATGCTAGAAGAACAGTTAACATTGATAAATTAGTGCGTTCTGCGGCCAATCACTCAAAAAAAAAAAAAAAGGCCCTGGAGGTCCTCCGTCAAACCCTTTTGGTGTCTGTTAACAGGCCTGAGGAGGTGCTCAGAACAAGGCCAGAGAACGTCCTTCAAATCTAAAGGTACAGAGGTTCCTGAAGGTGGATCTGTTTAGGTCTCAGGTCCTGGAAGGCGTCCAGCATGGTTGTTTGGTTGTTGAACCCTCCAGGGTGTTCTTCTCTCTCTGGGTCTGGCTGTGGACTGAACTCACCCTCAAGGTTCGGTCCTGGTTTTAATCGGAGGATCTGGTGAAAGAGGGAGGCAGCTGATGGGGTCAAAGACATGATGTCATCAATGGAGAGAGACTGTAT
This sequence comes from Jordanella pulchra, assembly GCA_034780135.1. NCBI lineage: Eukaryota > Metazoa > Chordata > Actinopteri > Cyprinodontiformes > Cyprinodontidae > Jordanella > Jordanella pulchra. The sequence goes on along the minus strand of JAUZNJ010040979.1, from coordinate 3,278 downwards.
CCTCAGCATCGGTCTTCACTGATGTACATGAGGCTTTCTAGAAATTCATGTCACCAAAACCAAAGAGTTTATTCTACAAAATAGAACTTTCATTTAAGGAAAAGACAGAATTTATCTTCAAAAAGTCTCACAACGATTTTATCTCCTGAGTTAAGTAATCAATGAGCCAAATCCTCTGGGACAGTGAACAAAGTCCAGTGGGAAGGAGCCTAATGTGGTACGAGAACCAGAACTAGCAGAGAGAGAATAAACTGTGGCAGACTGCTGACACGGCCTCAAAGATCATTCAAGAACTTGAAGGGAACTGGTTGAATGATTACAATCAGAGAGAAGATATGAGACCAGATCAGCAACCAAAGAACATCTTCAGGAAGTAGAGCAGCGAAGGCTGTAAACTTGATGGACTGTGTTTTCTATGTTTTTGATCTATACTCGTTAACTTGGTTCTCTAATTAGTGCCCTTCATTTGGGTATTTTGTGTCTTATCTTATGATGTTATGACTCTGTATGGATGATGTGTGTATTTAGTGAAACTGAAGACAAATGTCCACATTGTGGACAAAAAGTTCTCACTTTCTTAAACTCCCAGCAGCTGAGCTGAAATGTTAGAGCCAGTAATCCTGAATCCCCTCAGCATGAACTGATGCTATAAGTAACTGCTGTGAATGAATGCAACGGAGAGATCCTTCCCATCGTCCTAGAACAGCACTTTGGGGACATTAGTTGTCTACATGTTGCTGAAGCCTTAGCCTCATATCTCTGCTGTTGGACCAAAGGTTGCTGGTTTGCTGCTCTGAGGCGTCTTCTGCAGATCAGCCTTTGCAGGAGAGGAACATCAAACTTAGTCCATTAGTTGCTGCTCTGCCGGTTGGCCTTTCTGTTCTTTGCTTTAATTTTCTGTTTTGTTTCTTTCTGAGTGTTTTGGGATTAATTTCCAGACCGTTGTACTGCAGTCTGTGCAGCTGTGATGGACAACAGATGAATGTCTGGAAGAGGTAGAGATCAGACCTTGTTGTGACGGAAGATCTTTAAACATTTCCAGGCTGGTGAACAGCACCAGGACCTTCTGAGTGATGGAGCAGCGGTTGCTGCCGTCGGCTTAAGCCCACTGACTGTTGGTTCTGGTCTGGTTCAGTATGTCTCCATCGGTTTTAGAGGATGTGTTGGTCTCTGCCAGCTGCTGTCTTCTAACTACCAACTCATCCTTGCTCTGTCCTTTTCTCCAACTCTCTCCACAGCCTCAGATACTTCGTCCTCTTCCTCCCCATCATCACCTAGTCCTAGCTTTGTGGACTTTACCTTCACCCTGGAGCCTCAGGACACGGTAACGGTGCGAGGCGGTATGCTGCAGCTGGACTGCCAGGCCCAAACGGACACGGCAGCGGGACATCCATCCATCACATGGCGTAAAGACGGTGTCCTGTTGAGCACGGTGGTGGACGAGCGGCGAACGCAGCTTGAAAATGGAACGCTGATGGTCCAGAACGTGGTGCACTCACGGCACCACCGGCCAGATGAAGGAGAGTACCAGTGCCTGGCCACACTGGAAGGACTGGGGAGCATTGTGAGTCGGAGCGCCAAGGTGACCGTGGCTGGTAAGAGACTGCTGTCCTTCCATTGGTTGGTTCCTGTGGTGTGGAGCTCTGAGAACAGGAAGCGTTGCAGAGGAAGATGTTTGGCCAGCGGAGCTGCAGGGTCAGGATGGGCCACACCTTGACCTGCCCTTGGTGGTTCTGCTGCATCGTCACAGCAGTTTAACATCCTCCCTCTGCCTCTCTGCTCTGATTCATTTAATGAAAGCAGACTAAGTCACCTGTAATGTAATTTCCAAAGTGCACTGTGGCTTCAGATCAATACAGTTTATGGGGCACATTAATAGACGAAGAGGCTTAAGTGCTGAAAGTTCATCCAGTGTCCTGCAGAGCAAAGCTTTAGCTGTTTGAGCTCAACTACCAGGAAAATAATCCCAAACTTTACACCAATCTGTTCGTGCCCAGCCCAGCGGTACACCTTGTAGAGAGATGTTCCTGAGGAGAACATGGGTGGCGGAGGGGTAGAAACACAGCAGCTGGTAATCCTGGGAAATTAGACTTTACAGCTTTGGGTTTTTACATTTTAATATAACCTATAATGCTTAATCTTAAAGGGACTCATGTTTAACTGAACATCCTCTTGTTTCCACACTGAACCATCAGAGATAATCTTCTTCTGGCTTTAATGAGACTCTGGGATGAGAGCAGAATGAGGTTCTGGTTCCTGGGGAGCTCCCACCGGGTCAGGGATCCTAACTGGGCTCTGTTCTGACATACTGTGGATCTACAGCAGTTTACCGCAGAAAATCGCTTCCTTCATCAAACAGCTTCAGGCTAATTTGGTAAATAGTTTAGAAAAATAACTTTTACAGGATTTAATTTCCTTCTGAGTTTCTTTGCCTCGACGATGATGAAGACAAAAAGCTGAGAACAGCTGCTGTAATCATAGAGCTTTAATATCAGAGGATTTCATTTCAGGCCATGAAAGCATCTTTGGTTTTAGGAACAAGGTGGACGAGTTTTCTCACAGTTCACTTCCTTTCATGAAGCTTGTTGAACAAACCAAGCGATTTGGTTCCAACCAAACCGATCCGTCTCTGAAAGTCTGCTTTTAACCAACTTATCTACTATTTTAGTTCCTGGATTCATGTGTTTGCTCTCCTCTGTTGGAGCAATTAAAGATCCTGGACCTCTGATGCTAACGGCTACGCTATGCTGTACACAGTTCTTCTAGCTTCAGCTGAAGCTCTGAGCCACGATCAAACGTTTCATAACTAAACTTCAAAAGAAAAATGCATTATGGGATGTAAATCCATGTTTGTGTCTCATTAAAAAGAAAGACTCCAGGAGAGCTTTTAAAGACACATCATCGTCATCATTACCGGCTCCAGAACTGAGCTTCAACTGTGAATTAATTTGAAACTCAGAGAGCATAACAGAACCAGAACTGAACCAGAATTTTAACTCTTTAAAATTTTTCTGAAGAAGAAATAATTCCCGAGTACCGGGAAAAAAACCTTTGTTAATAAACAAGCTGTGGAAAGCCTTTCATTTCCTACGTCACACTTTATGCATTTTCTGAACCATGAAAGTAGTAGTGAAATCAGAGGGAAATGTTTACGGTGTTTTATTAACAGATTTACAGTCATGTCGGAGCCCAGTAAAATGCGAAGCATCGTCTGATCTCCGCCCTCAGCTTTCTGCTCTGCTTCTCTGAGGTGAACCACTGTAACACTGGATGTCTTC